>JAQGBR010000850.1:0-10678 GCA_034698525.1 Achipteria nitens | reverse complement strand
CACAATCAATTATTTTAAATGTTATGAAATGAGTGATATTTTAATAAAATATTTCAAATTTCTATATTTTATAAAAATAATAATTAATATTGAATTAACATTTAATCGCATTCACTGTTTGCTGTTTTATGAAAAGTTTAAATTTCTTTCTTTAAACACATAAATAACAGAATCATAAATGTATTCATTTAATAATCGGCACTATTTTGGTCATCACTTTCACTGATGAAGACATTAATTTTTTAATAAATCATTTGCAAACAAATGCAACTGTAATGTAAATATTGAAAAAATTAAAAATACGATGAATTTTAATAAAAATAAGTTCAATAAATATTTTAAAGAAAAATTCTTAGTTTAAATAATACCTTATTATTTGGTTAATCAAAAATAAACATTAATTTTGAATAAATATTTGATAAGTTCAAAAATAAACAAGCAAGATGATAAAATTAGACCTAAAACCAAAAGGTAAATAAAGTATTTAATAGCATCATGATTCAGTGAATCTGTTGATTTTTCTAATTTGATCGTCACATCATTTGAACGATTCTTGTAATTAGATGTCTCTCACATTGAAATTCTCTTCCAATGATATAAATGATCACTCATTTCAAGTCTTCTAATACTAATGAATTTAATAGAGATTTTATAACAAGTTTTGGATTAAAACTTAAAAAATAATTCTTTCAATTTGTTGATATCAGTCTTCATCTTAAAATTCTTGGGTAAGGCTATTACAGTTTGAGCTATAAGAAATCTAGATTGATCATTTTCTGGGGATAGCTAAAAATAATTAGTTAAATAGATTGCCGGACATTTCAACAGACAGAAAGGTATCACAGGATTCGCTAATCTTATTAAGAAAAAATGGACAGAAATTAATGACAGGATAATTGCTTCGTTCACTTTTATGTCAAAGTTTTTGGCTGTTTTTGTTACGGTATGTCTTTCTATTCAGACCCTATCCTCCAGAGATGGGGACGATTTTAGTCACTATAGTTAGCGGGCGCTTAATTTCTAATAAAATTTTGATTATTAGCTGTCAATCAAATTGAATGAAAACAAGATTTTTGAATAAAAATAAAATTACATTTTAGAAAATTTTACTCAATTTAATCAATAGGAATGTCATTACCAGAAATAATAGCTAATCGTTTGTCAATTAAAAATTGATGCAAAAACAGTAAATCATTGATATTTGAAGACTTAAATCTTTGATAATATTTCATATAAACCCGATATTCTGTGTTAAATATGTATTCAATTGAATCCAAAGAGATGTCATTATATTTGTGCCAGATTTTAGTGATCATTGCACCCAATTCTTGATTAACAGGGCGGGTACTCATAATATAGTTTTGAAAATATTTAATTAAATTAATTTGAATTAAAAATCTATTATATAAAGGACTCAAAACTTACTTAAGAATAAGAAAAAAGTTTATTTAAATTACTTTAAAGTTTTATTCAATACTTTTAATATTAGATAAAAATAGTATATTTATCCAATTTTCCTTGTTGAAATTAATTTTCAAATTATCCTTTAAAAATAAGGAAAAATTTAAGAAAATAAGTTTCATGAAAATACGAGAAAATAATATATTTTTATCAAACATTAAAAGTATCGAATAAAATTTTAATGTAATTTAAAAACAACTTTTTTCTTATTCTTAAGTAATTGTTGAATTCTTTATATTATAGATTTTTAATTTTTCTTTAAATTTTTACTTTTCGACTCATTTCCCAATGAATTACTCAATCAGTGTTTATATTTCGGGCAAACCATTAGTTCTTTATTATTGATTTTGACAAATATTAAATCATTTTATTTTTAACGATATAATAATTTTGGTTATTGTGTTTTGATTGACAATAAGGTATTTATAAAGTTTTGGAGACGATATTCACCAGATTTTGGGTTATAATAATAAAATTAAGAATCAATGAATTCTTTGGTAAGAAATAAATTATTTTAATAATTTGAAAGAAATTTTAAAAATATTTTAATCCTTAGATTTTTGGAAAGATTTTGTTTTTTGCTATTTTGATCATTAAATGTCAATATAATGAGGGGCTTGGATGCCATTATGCAAATCCAAGAGAAACACCAAAAGCCTGTCACCTGGAAAGAGAATCATGGAAATGTGCTATGACATTAAACCCATTTAGAACATATTTAGAACATGGAAAGGTTTATCAGATGAGAGAGGTACTGGATTTGGTAGATAAAATGAAAGCTCATAATTATCACAAAAATAGCACATATGAGTCATGGATTAGCACATTTGGACCCAATTTAACCATTAAATTTGAAAAAATCTATAGAAATCAAATTAAGCAAGAATTAAGAAGGAAAAGAGGGGCAGAAGATGTTAGCACCCAAGCTATATGTCGTGAAAATTATTTGGCATTAATTGCCTTGTTTGCATCTTTTTTTAATAAATTTAGTGATTACACAGTTTGTATTGACGACTTAGAACGTTACTTAATGAATTCTTTAGATTTAAACGAAGCCGAACCTTCAGGAATACCTAGATTAGAACACCAAACGACTGTTGCAACAATCCAAACAATACCACCACAACCAATAATGAGTTCTCCTATAAATCAAAGTACATATCTTGAAAGAGAAGAAGAAATGTTATCCAAATTAGAGGGTTTTAATCTGTTTAAAAAAAGGTATAATTTTTTGTTACTTTAATTCAATAAAATCTTTTAATTTTTATAGGTGGTTTGACGATATAATGAAAGGTGGGAATTTAATAAGTAGAGATATGCTGCAAACTCATCGAAATTGGTTTGAGTTAATGCCATATGAAAACCCAAATCAAATGTCTTTCAGATGTAGTATATGTTCTCGATATGGTTGGCATTTCCCTGAACATCATTCAAAAACAGGAATTGGTTCATGGAATGGAATGAAATTTCGGAATTCTCAGAGAAACAACAGACAAAATATGAATAATCATGCCCAATCTAAATTGCATCTTGCTGTTCTTGAATATTTGAAATCTAAAATTTCAAAATCAAATAATAGTAATTTAATTAACGAAAGTGGCGATAAAAATCTTGAAAATGTCGGCAAACTAATGAGGACAGCTTACAAAATAGCCAAAAATGGCCAACCATTTTCTGAAATGGAAAAGAGTATCGAATTACAACAAGCGAATGGTATTGATTTCGGTGAAAGATATCTAAACAGGAAAGCAGTCGTCCAAATGATTGCTGTTATAAGCGAACAAATGCATAAGGAATTACTTAATGAAATTAATTCAAGATCAAGCCCAATAAGTATAATGTTTGATATGGCCACAGATTTAATGGGAAATCATTTTATGAATATCGTTATAACTTTGATTGAAAGTGAAGAACAACGAACAGTTTTTTATAGGCTTTTGAAAGTGGGATTTAATGAGACGGCTTCAGCACTATTTGATTTATTGATAAAATCTTTTGAAAATGATCGGATTGATAAATCTATTCAAAATCAATTGATAAGTGTTGTTTCTGATGGAGCCGCTGTGCTCTCCTCTGAAGGAGAATCTGTTACCGCAAAGCTAAATATGTGGGCCAGATTAAATAGGTCAAAGTTGATCAGGACACATTGCACCCCACATCGTTTACAGTTAACTTTAAGTAAATCATATAAAACATTTAAAGCTGTCCAGGATATTGAAGATTTTATTAATAACTTATCGACATTTTATTTTGGGCATAGTCATAAAATAAATGCTCATCTTCAGGAAATGGCACAAATTCTCCACAAAACAATCTATCGTTTTAGAACCATTTTTAAAGTTCGTTTTGTTGCCTCATCTTATAGAGCAATGAGTAGTCTAATAAAATCTCTCGAATTAGTAATGAAAGATCTCCAAGATTTGGCAGAAAATTCAAATCTTAGAAATGAACAGAAAGCAAAAGCAAAAGGATATTATAATATACTTAAATCAAAACAATTCCTAATGAATTTGCATTTTTTAGCTGATTTACTACAAAAAATAACTGAAGCTTCTTTAAAAATGCAACAAAGAAAAGCTTTATTAAGTAATATTGATGAAATTCTTCAAAATTTAATAAAGGATTTGGAAGTATTAAAAGTAAAAAATGGACCTTTTTTGAGAAATTTCACTAAAAATATTAAAATTGATGACGAACCTACTAGAGAATATATTCAGTGTGATGAGGACCTTGAGTGTATTGAATATATTCTTGGAAATGAAGCCATTTTATGGGGCGAATTTTTATTAGAATCAGGGCGACAGGAAATGATTTTCGATTTTCGTTCAGAACTTATTGATTCGATAATTTTAGAAATTAAAAAAGCATTTAATTCAGAAGAAGTGCTATATCTCTCTTTTCTTGAACCTAAAAAATTCATTGAAATGATGGAAGATTGTACTGTATTAAGTGATAATATATTCAATTCAATTTTAATTGTTCAATTGACCCCAATTTTAACAAATTTAGGGATGAATAACAGTGATGAAGCTACCTATACTCTTGCAATCGAGTTTCATAGAAATTATATTTTAAATATAAGGAATGAATCAGACATTGATCTTATAAAGTCAATGTCAATTCAAAATTTTTGGCTTTATTTTCTAAAACGTTATGGGGATAAATGGTCTGATCGTTTTGTTTTCATTATAAAATCACTTTTGAGTCTTCCATTGAGTGCAAGTGATTGCGAGCGATGGTGAGTAAATAATTTCTGAAAATATTTTATTTATTCTTTTATTTTATTTAAGTTTTTCAATAATGAACTTTATTAAAAATAAACGAAGAAATTCACTTAACAGTAATAATTTAGAAAATTTGATCAGAATAAAAATGAACGCACGTGAGACTATTTCTCAATTCAATGGTCATTCTATGGCTGAACAATTTCTTAAACGTCGATTTTTAGCTGATCAAGACGAAGACCTTTTAGAGCCACCTAATAAACAAGTTCATCTGGATGAATTTTGCTCAGACAGCGATGATAGCCATTTTTGTTCGACTATTGAAGAAGAATAATCTCGAGCAAATAATTTTCTTTAAATAATTATCCTTTTCAATTATTTTTGATACTAAATTTAGTGTAGTTGTAGTGATCAGAAGCACTAACTTTAATGTAATAGTAAAACCACGTGATATAGAGTTTAGTGTCAAAAATTATTGAAACAATTATACTTCTTTCTTGTTTAATGCTAAATGACATTATTTTGCAATTAATATACTTAGATTAGCATAAAATTGAATTTTCTATTCAATCTTGATTATTTTTACATTATAAACTAAAATTGCTTAATTTACATTTTTTTATATTGACTTTACCAATCAAAATATAATTAATGTTTGTTAAAATATATTATCCTAACCATTTGAATAATTTTCAAGTAAATCTCAAGTTAAAAATTATATGAATTTACAAAATTATCAAGCTTATAACATCAAATATGTTAATATAGTAATTGGAATTGTCATGTAAGTTATATTAACATTTTATCACAAACTGTAAGTTTGAAATAATATCTCAGTTTAATATTAATTATATTTCAAATTAATAAATTAATAAAAAAAATCAATTAGAATTTTATTTGAAACAAATAGTTATTTTATTGGGGTTTTAATATTAATTTATATATTTTTTTATGATATTTATTATTTTTATTGTTATAAATGATTGACAGCTAATAATCAAAATTTTATTAGAAATTAAGCGCCCGCTAACTATAGTGACTAAAATCATGTCCAGCTCTGACCCGCACCCAATAGATAACCCGCAGATCATAATTTAGCCCTAAATCCAAAAAATTTAATAGATAACCCGCGGGGTATCGATGGGACTTTAGGGTATATTATAAAATTTGTTCTAGTTTATTCAATCCATGAAACAAGACCAAATATTCAGTTTTTAAGCTCTTGTCATTTTTTGTCTTTTTATTGAAATTTAAAATTTTGATACCCATTAACTTTAACTATAAATTATTGCGCTTTTGATTTAATTTATTGAGCATTAGCCTATTGTTACCCCCCCCCCCCTTGTATTTGTCCGTCTCATACCTCATAATCTTGACTATTTACAGTGCATTCTCGAAATTAACAAATTGTTTTGAGGACAGTTTGTCGGGAAAACCAAATTGTGATGAGAATAATTGACTGTAATGAAACAATATGCTGTCCACTACTAATGATATCTATTTAAACTTTGGAAACTTTAGAGAGGATTCTGATAAATGCAAAGGTTTAGATGAGCCCAATATCATTGACTTTAAATTTAAACAAGCTAAATTACATAAATTTTTCAAAAAGGATAAAATCGCCGGCTTTGCCAACATTTTTACTCTTTGAATATAATAATATTAAACCGTATGATAACCATCTGCACTATATTTGACTGTCTCTATATTAGAGTATATATTTTCAAGTATAAAAACAAGGTCGAATAATATTTATTTTTAATTTTATTATGTTTTTCTGTTATTTTCAATTATTTCAAGATCTTAATCATTGATTTTATTTTTATAATTTTACGATTAAATAATATAATATAAAATTTATTGAATATTATTCAATGGATTGTGTTTTACAACAAAAAAATATTTCAGACAATTATATATTAATTGTATAGTAATTAAATATTAATCATACAATAATACATGCGTTCAAAAAGGTTTCCTTGATATACAAATTTGATTTAGTTAATTAATTAGAATTTTTTTTAATATTTGCTAGATATTCGTTATTCCCCTTTTAAATTAATAAATAATATAACATAAACAATTGTATCAGGTGAAAATTTTGTTGGTAATTTTAAAAATAGCAGAACCAATGTATCGATTGTTTTAAAAGTTTATTATCTATTTTACCTAAAACTTTAAGTTTGGTAAAATTGAAGGTAATATTAAAGCTCTTAAAAATGTTTAAACTTAGAAAATTTTAGCAATTTTTCATGATTTAAATGATAATTTTATTCACAAAAACAAAATTAATATAAATTCAAGAATTGATATCAGTATTTATTATTAAAATGGCCTTGGTATCTCAGGGACAAAGATTATCAATGTGCCATGACTACAATCATTTGAGTGGCGTGACTATAAATTTGTACAGGCCCGCCTTAAAATAACATCGAATATTTGCATCATGCGACCTGTAATTTAATAAGCTCATTTAAATATTTTAATTAATTCTGTTCCATACTGTGACTAATAATTGAATTTTATTCTAATAAACAATGATGTGGCACCTGTATAATTAATTTAAAAGGCAGATCGGCTTATTAAATTTATTAATATGTATGTGTCCTTGTCGTAAAAAAACCTGTTATCAAAATTATATACAAAATCTCTATTTAAACATAAGTTATATCAATGTATTAATATTTAATTCTTATCATAAAAAAAATATCATTGAAGTGAATTAAAATCTTCTTTTAATGTTAAAAGTTTATTATAACCTGTAATTTATAACACATTTGGTTTATTCAAAAAAAATTTGTGAGTCACCATAAAAGGTAAATTTCGCATCTATTTGTTAACTTGCATCATTTATCTAATAAACCTGTAGAAAACAAATAAACACATTTTTACTCAATCAGGTATGTCTGACTAATCAATTATTTATTTGTAACTAAACTGGAAAAA
Source organism: Achipteria nitens (assembly GCA_034698525.1). Classification (NCBI taxonomy): domain Eukaryota; kingdom Metazoa; phylum Arthropoda; class Arachnida; order Sarcoptiformes; family Achipteriidae; genus Achipteria; species Achipteria nitens. The sequence continues at coordinate 3,047 of JAQGBR010000850.1, read as the reverse complement.
CATGTTTTGCCGGACATTGTTATCCGCAATTCTTAGTATTAGAGAATGCCTGTGCGAATTTCAATAGAGCATATTTAAATCATGTAACTGGTAAAATAAAACTTTGATAGTGCAATCTTATCAGTCAAATTTCGCCTATTTAAATATAAAGAACTTAGTGATACATTCTTAAAGTCATGTGTACCAAGATGATTGACGTCAATCAGATGTTCCTTTAAGTGATTACTTATATTACTCATTCAATATAAAGCTGTTTAAATTTATTTTAACTATTTTATTGTAGTTAAAATCAAACTTGAATAGATTAATTAGTTTATTTATATTTGTTTGGTAATATTTTTGAAATATATATTTAGATTTGACCGTGTTTAAATCATTAGAAATAAGTAATTATTTTTGTTTAACTATCTCTAATAGATTCAAAACTTTTACAATTTTCAACTCTATTAATATTCAACAATTTCTACTAAAATAGAGATGGTCTTATCTTAATTTGTGTACTTTTCCTTGTTCCTTTTCATTAAACCTTTTTGTTTTTTTCTATTTTTTTCCTCAAAAGTTAATTAAAGTGATAATTATATTCAATGACTAATATTTAATAAATACAAACAAAGATTTGATATTTTGAAACTTTAAACTATTATAAATTATTCATTTATTCTAATGATCTAGCTAAATGATGGATACCAATCCAAATTTCAACAATTATTATAATTTACTCAATACAACTCTAAATGGTGTCAATACAAAGAATGACTTCAACCCAAATCTATACAGCATTTTAGCCCCATTTTATGCCAAATTATTAAATAATTCAAATAATATTTTAATGCAAAACTTGGGAACAACACAACCGGAAACTGTAAGCCAACAAATGAGCTCAACTTTGGAGAAACTTTTGCGTCAACCCAACCAACCTATTATTGGAGTTCACAAAAACAATTTGGAAGAGGAAATGATGAAAAATAACATAAATGTTCAGAGACAATTTACTTTGTCAAATAATTTAGACCAAATATCCAAGCAACAAAATTTGAATAACGTTTTGAAAAGACTTCAACTCCATAGAAAGCATCATGAAAACAATTATTCAAGCAACTATACAAACAACAAGCATACAAGCAACCATCAAACCAATGATAGGGTACATGTGCATGGTAAATCTAAAGATTATATTCCAATAGTAAGTATATATTTTTTTTATTGCTTTTTACATTAAACAGTGCGACTTTTTATGGCTAGGAGATTATTAAATAAATAGCATTAAACATGTTGAATGAGTTAACTGAAAAGAATTTCTGTACAAATATTTATTATAGATATAAATTCATATAAATAGGTGTATAAAAGTCATACTATTATTAACATTTTAAGTGATTTATATTTATTTAATGATTAGATATGAATAACATTTTATTATACTTTAGTTTAGTTCAATAGCCTTACCATATAATAAGGTTATTAGCGATTAATATCACAAAAGTTGCAAAACTATTATAATTTGTGGGGAAAGATAAGTGGACTTTGATATTCCAAGAGTTTCTGGAAAATTATACTCAATTTAATTATTTTACTATCAAATTGACTAAACGATTGAATTATCTAAACTAAACCTTTCCATTACAGGCGCCTAAATTGCAAAATCCGGCCTTAAATTTGAAGGCATTTAATCTATTAAATGATAAAAATGTCAGTTCTATACAAACGGCAAATGAGATTAAACTGAATAAAACTGTTCGCCAATTATTAGAAGAGCGACAAAATTATATTCAAAAATTACAAATAAATCAATTGAAACTTCTAAACTGTCAAGCTAACAACAAGAAGATTAATAAGAGTAATGATAATAGAAATATATTGCCAACACCGCACAGAATCAGAGCACCTACTGTTCAAATTCCAAAGGAAACTACTATTGAAGTTATTAATTATAATAATAACAATAATAATAATATTAATAATAAAATTGATAGCAATAAATACGATAACAACAGGAATGGTGTATTAATTCCAAAATCACACCAAATTTCAGAATTAATACCCTTTGAAAAAGTTCAAAATTCAAATGAGATAAATGCAAATTTATCTAGGAGCTTTCAAAGTTATCCTTTACCTATTAAAAAGAATTATACAGTCAGACAACTGTTGGAAAGAAAAAGAAGGAAAGATGAAAGAAATTTGAATAAATCAATGCATAGACACCGAGCAAAACCAACACAACTCCTCAGTACTGGTCTTACAAATACTTGTTTAGTACCAAATAATAAGGAAATATCTGATAAGTCATTGAGTGTTGGAAAGGATCCAAATAATCCGATTATTATATCAGACGAAGAATCAAATGCTAATTCAATTCAAAGTGTGGGCTCATCCATAAGTCCTGAGCCAATTAATCTATCGGAATACACACAAGAAATGATAGATTTCTATAACTCATATCTGGAACACAATTATGTCTTAAGTCCTGATCTATCGATTGAAGCAAAAAAAGTGATCAATGATTTGAATTATGAGTTAAAAGTTAATAAAATTAAGGAAAAGATCTTAAAATCAATGAAAGCAAATGAGGAAATGTGTGAAGAAATTTCAGACTCAGAAAAAGAACTGGCTATCAGTGAATTGGATAATAACCATAAAAACCAAACTCAGGAAAGTTTTCTACAGAATTTAAACATGATCAAAACACGTGATATCAAGCGCAAGCCAATTTCTTATTTAAATGCCAAATTCCCAATTAACGAGATATCTAGATCAATTTATGCTGGAATAAATACCAAAAAAGCAGTCTTAGATTTTCCAAAGCCTAAGAAAACTAAGCAAGTCAAAATTAAATATTTAAGTAATTCAAAACGAAAAATAATTGAGTCTGATTATCAAAAATCATCTTTAGATGAAATTGTTGATAGTTCAAATAACTGGTCACTTGTGTTGGAAAATTTAGACTTTACCTCACCTTTAAGTCAAAAAATAATTAATGTAACTCCGGGTTATCATTACAAAAGATTGAAAAAGAATCATGTCAATTCAAATTTGAAAGATAATAGATT
>JAQGBR010000849.1:0-10687 GCA_034698525.1 Achipteria nitens | reverse complement strand
CCAGAAACATCACATTTGTGTCTACGAGAAGATGAAGAATAGGCTGAAGAATAGGATGAACACATTTTCAAAACAATTAAAACAAATTAAATATTTTTGATTTAAATTTAAAAACAAATTCAAAACATTTTGTTTATGACATCACTTTGTTTTGAAAAACAGATGTTTTCAAAGAAAAACGTTTTATTTGACACAAATTTATTAGTCTTTAGCTCTAATTTTTGAACATTAAATCTATTTTTATTAAAGTCTTGAAGAGTAACCACTTTTCGGGCTAATTGTTTGCGCGATCAGTCTTTGATTGGTTGACAATCAAAATCACTGCGAGAATCAAATCTAATAATTTTTTAATTTTTGCATTTAATGTGTTTTTATTTGAGTTTTGTTTTAATTATAGTGTTTTGACGTATATTTTGTACGAATAAAACATTTTTCAAAGTATTGTTTATTTGGTTTAAAATTTTAGATTAATTGAAATAATGGACAGATTGTCTCAATTATCTCTTTCTGAAGATCACACAAAACACTATAATCTGGCCATTAGTGCACTCAATAAAGCGGTTTCCGATACCGAAAAATTTGGGGCACTTTTTGTTGTCTCTAATGTTTTGAAAGACAAACCATTGAGTGATAAACAAAATCAAGAGTTATTCAAATTAATTGATCCAAAATTTTTATGTCGTCTTCTGTTATCTGATGACAAGAGTAGTGAAATACCTGATGGATGTCCGCAATATATTTACCAAACAATTGGAGTTTCGATTATCTCTTCGTTTTTCATTAGAATCGCTAATCATATCGACATTAAGACATCGATTGAGTTCTTGTCGTCAATGACTTTAATTTTAAAAGAACTTAATATTAAAGAACGAGATTTGGATCCAAATGAAAACCAAATGACTTCCGATATAATTGTTTGCTTCCAATGTTTCTTCAGTTCGAATCACATCCAAGAAATAGATTTGGAGACCGAAAACCTTTTATTTGAGACTAAATTCACTCACATTTTATTCAAAATGTTATCAAACAATGAGTTTATTGAACACAAAAATTCAATAAAAGATCTCTTATTGAAGACATCGATAAGATTAGAGTATTGGACACAATTTGATTCAATAACTTTTGATGAGTTCTTGTTTTCCATTACTGAAGAATTTAAATCAAATGAAGACAAAGAGAAGTTCGAGTTATGCTATACTTTGAATGCAATTCTGGCCAAAAACCGAAAACATTTTATTAATAAAATAAGTAATCGATCGATAAATACAATAACTGATACCATATTTAATATTCTTCGCAATAAATTGAATAAACAATTAAGAGATCCGGTATTAGGACTGACAGCAACTCTCACTGAAATATATGACGGCTTCGAATGGATTTATTCGACAATTGGTTGGAATCAAAATAATTCAAAACAATTTCTCTTATTATTACGTTTGAGTTGTATTGAAATCGCAATTAATTTTGAATCTGAAAACATAGACATGAGTTGTGTCGCCAATAGTTTTGTGATTTTAGAACACTCTGTCATAACTGTGGCCAATGATTCTGAAAAAATGGATTTATTGAAGTATTTTTCACAAACAGAAGTTTACGATATGTTGACTGCCATTAGAGATACCATTTCTGTTATAATAAGATATTTGCAGAGATTTAATGATCAGAACTCTGAGTTTGATATTGAGAGCGATGTCTTCGCAAGTGTTTTGGCATCGATTAGAGTTCTGTGCGTTTGGATCACAGAAGAAACTGAAGCCCTCAGAGAAGAGATCGGAAGTGTTCTGCCATTTATTTTGAAAATATTCAAAACAAGTTATGAAAACAAACTTTCGATAAACAAATCGATTATAACTGCTTTGATTTGTTTGACAGAAAATGATTCTTTGAAATCAATTTTATTAAACGAAAATCTGATCCAATTCTTAGAAAAGGTTTCAAATTTAGAGTCAAACGATTTGTTAATCAAAGAATTGAAAGATTTGTTAAAAAATTAAATTATATTTTAATTTATTTTATCAGAAAATATTGTTTAATAAAATATTAAAACAAAAGTAAAATATGTCTTAAATCTCTTAAAATCGAGTAATTGGTCTCAAATGTTAACTTCTTTTCCTTTTACAAGACGTGATCTGAATTTCCATAACAACTGTTAATAAAATTTTCAAATGAATATTAAATAAAAGTATATAAATCTTGTAAATAATAGCTTAAAATAAGTACTGACCCCATAATCATCAAACTGTACGTCGGGATAGCGTCTGCGTGCGATATCCAAGATTTCTTCGGCTAACTTCTCCTGAAGGGTTCCCTTGACGTCAATGTAATTACACTCTGAGGCCGCGTAATGACACGAAATAGCTTTTCGGAAGCCTTTCGTTCGATTAGTTCCCGAACCATGAATTAAAAGCGGATGAAAGAAAACAGTGTCTCCGCATTCCATCTCCAGATGTGTTCGCTCTTCTTTTCCGGTCATACTTTTGATGCCGTAATAGACTTTATTGACTCCACCCTTAATTCAAATCATTGTTTATTTTTGAAAATTATTGATATATTTTGGTCAGACCTCCCATTCTGGGTAATCATGTTCTAAATGTTGTCCCTTATGAGAGCCAGGAATAGCTACGAGACAGCCATTTGCTCTATTGATGGTCTCCATTGCAGTCCAGGCACAGACTATATTGTCTGCGGGTCTGAAAGGAAAGTAATGCAAGTCTTGATGGAGAGGATGTCTCGAAGACTTAGTTCCGGGATCGGGAGGTTTATTGATAAGCATTGTGTGGATAGCCATCAAATTTGGGCCACAGAAGGCTTCCGCGTATTCAAGAATTGGAGGGTATTTGCAGTATTCAAATAGAGTTTCGTCGGCAAACAGTTCTTGTAATTTATAGACTGTGTTCTCATTCTGTTGTTCTTTAGCGACAGTCACTTCTTTCTGAACTGTAAGACCGGGAGGTTTCGCCACTTTTCGGTTCGCGATATCCCGGAAACGATTTCTTAATAAAGAAAATGATTTCAATATTAAACAAATCCATAATAAATATAAATACAAATATTTATTAATGTCGTGATTATCGACAAGACTTTTAATGATAAGAAATCCATTTTCTTCATAAAACGATCGCTGATCTGAACTCAACTTTGAATTCTTGTTTAGACTATATTTGAATCCATTTTTATCATTGATTTCATTAGTTTTGACCTCAATTTAAGATTAATCGCAATTAAATTTAATATTAATTAAGTTCTAAAAACTTAAACATTACCTCAACTGTACTTAAATTATTGGATGTCTTATGAAATGATAAAACACTAATTTTTGTCAAATTCTGTGATATTTTTAAAGATTTACTCAAATTTTGGCCGAAAATCGCAAACATTTTGATAAAAAAAATTAATTAAAAATCAGTTTAAATGTTTGCTTCAAATGAATTGAAAACAAAACTGAACTGAACTTTGAACTAAATCATTGGTAATGTGATGGTTACGTACACTCCAAGGATATATTCCAAGGATTTAACAACTCTTTAAGTGATTATCATTTTATCATAATTTCTGGTTTTATTTAAGTATTTTTATTCAAAAGTTTTAATTAATTCATTTATTATCAGTTTATTCAATGTAAACACCAACTGATGGGAAGGTAAACCTCAAAACAACTCAATTCCTGTATTTTATTCATATTTTTTGTTTATTTATGTCTAATAAATAATCTAAAGATAATCATATAATCTATTCTTAATTATTACAAAAAAATATAATAATTATTTGATTAAAATTGGATTAAATATCGAAAGAATATATAATATATTATATAAACAAATAATTTATATTTGAATATAAAATCTATAAAAACCTTTTGAGTCGATGTAAACAAAAGCTGTAATTGATTTGAATTTTGATTAATAATCAATACTTTGATTATTAGGTATTCTTTAATACTCTTTGAAATCTTTAATTATTAAAATACCTGAAGAAGTGATGCAAAAGTACGAGAAATTAGAGAAGATAGGAGAGGGTACGTATGGAACTGTCTTCAAAGGTAAACATCGCGAAACACAAGAGATTGTGGCCCTCAAGAGAGTCAGTAATTTTGGTCATCGATTACCACAAAATTAAGTGATTTTTATCTTTTTAGGTGAGACTCGATGACGATGACGAAGGCGTTCCCTCGAGTGCTCTCAGAGAGATATGTCTTCTCAAAGAACTCAAACATAAGAATATCGTCAGGTTTTGATCCATTGATCTCTTTTTCAACTAAATTGTAATCGAATTAAATATTTGTTAGATTACATGATGTCCTCCACAGTGAGAAGAAGTTAACCCTCGTCTTTGAACACTGCGATCAGGACCTGAAGGTATTGTCAGAAACTGATCCAATTTTTCAATTAATTTTGATTTAAATTAGAAATACTTCGATAGTCTTAACGGGGAAATAGATGCCGATGTCGTCAAGAGTTTTATGTATCAGTTGTTGAGAGGACTTGAGTTCTGTCACAGGTTTTAATCTTTTTGTTGGAAGTGTTCCTAATTTTTAATTTGATTTAATTTTAGTCACAATGTATTGCATCGCGACTTAAAACCACAAAACCTATTGATTAACAAAAACGGAGAATTAAAATTAGCGGACTTTGGTTTGGCCCGAGCTTTCGGTATTCCCGTCAGATGTTATTCCGCAGAAGTGGTCACACTTTGGTTTGTATTGTTTTCCTTGAATTTCTCAATAAAATAAATGTTTTGATTTCAGGTATCGACCGCCGGATGTCTTATTCGGCGCTAAATTATATACGACATCAATCGACTGCTGGTCCGCGGGCTGTATATTCGCTGAATTGGCAAATGCCGGCCGACCCCTCTTTCCTGGCAGTGATGTCGACGATCAACTCAAACGCATTTTCAAACTGTTGGGAACGCCTACAGAGGAGTCGTGGCCCGGAGTAACTCAATTACCTGACTATAAGCCTTTCCCACTCTATCACCCGACCACCAGTTTGTCACAAGTCGTACCCAAACTCAATATAAAAGGACGTGATTTGCTTCAGAAGCTCTTAGTTTGCAATCCCTCTCAAAGAATGTCAGCCGAAGACGCGATGTCTCACTCATACTTCATAGATCTCCCCCTCACTATCAAAAACGGTTAATGAGAGCACCGGTAGTCTATATGCTTAAACAAATATTAATATAAAATCGTTGCTAACATTCCTTTAATTTATTTATTTAACTCTTTTTTCATTTGATTTCATAAAATTACATATTATTTGGATTTATATTTAAAAACAATTAAATCATTTAAACATAAAATTTAATCGTTTTTTGAGGACTCTTTCGAATCACATTTGGATTGAGTGCTGAACTCTAATGGGTTTGTTTGAGTAATTTGTGCCAACGAAGGGGTCGGTCGATGTGGGAAAAGTGGCAAATTTGGGGCCGAATTACACGAACACAAAGAGGGTATAGAAGTGAAGTCTCGACCAATAGATGTCTGATTTCTGTGAAAATTACTAAAACCGAATAAACTGTGGAAAGGGTTTGTCGTGGGTTTGAGGTATGGAAATGTATTTCCGAAACGTTCGGATGATATGTTTGGAGGCATTGCTGTCAGAATAGTGCTCTCTCGAGAAGAAGAAGTGGAGGAACTGTTAGATCGAGTGGGCGTCGCATTTGTTGTCATAGAACTGGAAGTTATCGAAGGAATGGCTGCTAAAGAAGTTGTCGAGGAATTGTTGGCCGAATTAATCCAACGCCAATGAGATTGTGGTTGAGTTTGTTGTAAGATCTGGAGTCGCGTCTGTTTTCTCCATTTGGCTCTAAAATAGTCAAAAATTTCAATAATTTTTCAAATATTTATTCGAAAACAAATTCAAACCTCAAATACATCACAAAAAACACATTTAAATACATCGAAAACTTTAGAAAAGAAACCAAAATTAAAATCAAATGAATAACAATTGCATTGAATTAATGCTTAATTAGAAAATACTTAACTTCTGTTTTGAAACCAGACCTGAATTCTAGACTCCGATAAATTGATTTTACTTAACAAACAAAATATTAAACTTTTAGTTCTAAACAAAGTTTTTTCATTAAACCATTACTTTGCGATCGTCTCTCTTAAGAAAACGTCCGGATAATGGGTTCTTTGGAATAGGGCTTCCAATTCTGCCAACTGCTGGGGTGTAAATGTTGTCCGATTCCTCCTCTGACCACAAAATTAAATTTAAATATCATATATTAGTCCAATAGATGTCTCTTTGGATTCATTTATTGCGAAATCAAAATCATATGTTTTGCTATATTTTTGTTTTATATTTGAGTTTAATATTGATTTAAATCTTTGTTTTAATACATTTGTCTTCAGTTAAAGTGTTTATAATTAATGTCTTCTTTCGTTAAATTCAATAACTCTTTAAAACTTTTGAGGAATATTTCCCACGAATTGAGAAAATTCCTGAAAACGGTTTGTTTTTATTAAAATATAAAATTAATTAATTAATTGAATTAATAATGTTTAGGAACCAATTAAAACAAATCAATCGATGGTTTATATATTAGATATGTATCGGAAGCACGACGTGACTGATCAGAGGGTGTGTCGACCCGAACATGAATTGCAATATTTGGCCGAAACTTATTTGTGTTATATTAATAGTAGTCTTAACTATCAACTAATTTACGACAAATTTTACAGTAAAGGAGAGCGAAGTGTTGAACAAACGGCTAAAATGATTGGCTTTAAGTTACCGAATGATAAAACTAAGGATTTATAACACTTTTTACAATATTTTAACTAAATTTCATAGAAATGTATAAAAAATTTTAGAAAAAATATAATAATAAATGAGTTTTAATGTGAAAACATATGAATGACATATGAATGACATACTTGTCTACGTCTTGGAATCAATAGATCTTCGGTTAGCGCTGCGATCACATCATCGGATAGTCTGCCACTCGTATCAGTTGTTGACCCGAATTGAGATCCTATGAACTGACCGATCGGTGATAGATATGGCGAAACCCTTAATATATATAAATTTAGTGAAGACTCAGATTATTAGAAATAATTAATGTTTACATTTATTCTCAAAGTTATGCCACAAAAAGAGAAACTTCTATTAAATGATAAGAAAAATGTTTTTGATATAAATCATTGCATAAATGAAAATGAAATACAAATTATAGAAAATCTGTTCCTCTTTTTATAGCCCTTGTCTTCATTTGATTCGCCGGTATTTTGTCGTCAAATAAATTGATAAAAACAGAGTTCACTTCGAATAATGTATTTGTTATTATAATCCGTATCTTATTTCTAATTAGTCTAAAAGTTTTACCGATTTTTCAATCATGTCATGAGTGGATGCAATACTACCTCAATAGAGAGAGAGGGAGAGAGAGAGGGAGAGGGAGAGCTGAGAGTTGGTGGTAATTATAACCATATCTGATAAGAGTGTAAAAGTGCACTCACTCTTCATATAATACAGTCGAAGCACTGTTACTAAGCTTTAAATTTAGTTAGCGTTGAGTCGTCTTCACAGTCGTTTTCAGCAACTATTGGACTGTCGACCGGCTGATAGTTCGCCGCCACCGCACTGTAAGTTTAGTGTATATCTATTGCCATTTATAATGTTGTGCAGCAAACTATATGTATGGTGCGATTGCATAACAGAGTCACTGTTGGTTAGAGTTCTGGTAAGAGTCAGTCAGTGCTAACACTGATAACACTTCTATATGAGACACATGAGACCTATCAGAGACTAGTCGTTGATCACAATCAGGCATAGAGAGGACAGGGCTTCGATTGAGAGAGAGAGAGAGAGAGAGAGAGAGAGACCCGAAGCCACTGATGACTGGATATAATGACTGCAAATATTTGAGTTCATATTATAGAATGTATTATAGAATGTATGAAATGAGAGGGAATATAATGGGAAAGGTATTCAATAGAGTGGTGTATAATATTATATATGAAGAGTAGAAATACATTATTAAAACACACAAAACAATTGATTGTCTGATAAATATTAATATTCAGATACACTAAAAGCCTTATTAATAATCGCTTAGAGTTTATAAATAGCATTAATATTATATATTACTTTCGATACTAATAACGAGAATATAAAATATTGTGTGCATTAGCGCACAGCACAGTATAACACAGCAATGACCAACAGAGAGATGGTCAATTGGCCAGAACCACAAAAATTCTAAGGCAATTTTACAGATTGATTGCACTTCTTTTGATTGAGACATGTCTTTTGACGGATTATTATTGTTGCTATAAACTGTAAACTTGGTATAATTACCAAAATATACAATGTCAAAATTAAGTTTTAATACTAATAAACAAGAGAATGACAACAAGACTTAATAAAATTATATTTTAAAAAACTATAATTGCTCATCTTATTAGAATAACTGAGCATATAAAACTGACTTGATCATTTTTTTGGTTTTATATCCTAATCATTTCGTAAGACTTTATTCTGATCAAAACATCCTAAACATTAATTTATTAATCAAAGAGAGAGAGAGAGAGAGAGAGAGAGATTTCATAAGGATTATCAAACTTATTCATTTGGAACAAGAAAAAAGTTTGCAGACATTTTGGGGGTAAAAATATAAGACTTATTTTCTTTGAGGGGAAAATCAAATATAATAGTAATCATATAATAAATTTGATTGAAAATACCAGACATACATAATATTTGAAATAAAACCTCAAATAAGTTATATTTGAAATAGAAATGAAACTCAAAACTAAAACATAAGTCATATTACAGTCTATATAAACAAAAACTTATAGACAGTGTATGTATGAACCCCTAAACTAAAGTCTAATAATATTTTGAATATAATATTAAAAATTGAAAATATTTTTTTAAAAAATATATATATAAAGAGATATCAAAAAATATATTTTACTTTTTTGTCGTGAGTTTTATTCTTCGGTTTCTCTTCTCTGATTGAAATTTCAATAAAATGCTGGCTTTCTCTCTGCTGTCCATCTCTTTCGATAATAGTTGTGTCTCTTCACTAAAAATACATTAAGTTTTGCTGAAAAACAAAGTCTTCTTTTTCGTTGATCAGAATGACGACTGACTGCCGGCACAGACTGTCGACGACTGAACTGGTAATATACGAATCGCTATAAACGGTGGATATATTGAATTCACTGTATTTACAGTATATATATGTTTAGTGCAAAAGAGAATGTTTTCAGCATTTATTCAGTCCTGCAGTCAAAGAGCACATTAGAAAAGTTAATACACAGACAGACAGTATATATATATTTTTGACATTAGAAATACTCGGCGAACAGTGAACAGAATGGAGGGGATCGGCCGTCGGTCTCACTGCTAGTGCTCTGACTGACTGCAAGTGCGCACTAAGAATAGTCTCTGATGTATAAACCGGCGGAGAAACCAGTTATTTAAGAGTTGTGTGCATTTCTCTCTCTCTCTCTCTCTCTCTCTCTCTCTCTCAACGTATTTGCACTGGTTAAATAAGTTTGAACCGGTATTCAATCTATTCTAGTTATAAAACCTCAAAAAAGAATAAAAATGATCCAGTTAAAAATTAAATTCAGAATGAGTTTCACAAATACTTCCCAATTATGTATTTTAAGAGCTAATTATCTGTTTAGAAAAATGAGACCAAAAAATGTTGCTGGTATCAAAGCTTAGTCGAAACTGAATATCTTGGCACTAAATTTAATTGGAGTCCAATCAAAAGTTTACCGGTGTTTGACTGTAGTTCTCGCAGTATATAACTTCTAACGTTAAAAACTACAGCAAAACATCAGATAAGAGACAACTGAAGAGATTAGAAGTGAATGAAATGAAAACTATTTCTTTTCGATTCATTTTATATACGCTTTTCTGTGTAATAAAGATATTGAAAGAGAGAGGAAAAGTAATAAAACTTATTTTCTAACAATCCTTTCTCACAGATTCTGTACTTTTATTTTGTGGTTTTTTCGTAGAATAAATTTTGATTTTTTCTTAAAAAAAATAGTTATTTTGTAATTAGAAAAATAAAATCACTTATTTTGTTGTAATATTTTAAAATATGGTAAACATTTCAAATATTTGTCTGGTATTTGACTGCAAATGTTTTTCAAATCAATTCTTTATAATATTTTGAATAATTTTATAGTATGTTATGAATGCTATTAATTCAATAGGATTTTAGGCGAAAAATATTTGTATTTTAATTTAGAAAAAAAAACAAAAATTATTACAAAACTATTTGAATTAAATGGCAAACAAACAGCTTTTGATGAATTGGTGAGTGAAATAAAGAGGAATCAAATTAAAAATTCAGATTTAAAATTACTGTAGAATCGCATAAATATTAATAACTTCTCATAAATTCAATGTCCAGAAAATGTTCAAAAAGAAGGAAAACCTTTTTCTCAATATTTGTTGTTCAAGTAATGTTTAAAAGCATTTAAAAAATAATGATTTAATTATCAATAAATTTTATGTAAATGACACATTTCCAAAACAAAAAACGAAAGTGAACAGGATGCTTACTTAAATATAAAAAGATATGAAAACTGTAACGTTTTTATCGCTAAAATGTAATTTTTCCGGTCAATAGTCTTAATAGAAACATAACTTATCAGTGAATGTCATATTTTTTTAAGACAACATAGTAATTTTAAAATTAAATAACTAAATCT
>JAQGBR010000848.1:0-10688 GCA_034698525.1 Achipteria nitens | reverse complement strand
TATTCTTCTGAAACAGTTATTCCATTAATTATTAATTATTCAAAAATAAAATGAGTATTAATTCGGACAAAAACAGTAAAATTGTCGATTGAATGGCAACAGAACCGGCCATTTATTGTCCAAAAATAGCTGCGATTTGTGAACTAAATGTTCAGTCATTGTCTCGATTGGAGTAATAGTCTTAATGTTATCGTTGGTTATATTTCCCGTTGAAACCAATTTCTTAAGAATGATCAAGGCAACCATAAAGGAAACCATCAATTTTAGCATTTTATTAGAGACAGTATTTCACATATGAAGTCAAAGCATCGAAAATACGTTAACCCCTTTTTGTTGAATTCAAACGAATTATAAGTTTTTTGATTGCATTCTATCTGTTATTTATTCAAAAAGAGAGTAAACAGTATAACAAATGAGACAATATTTGATCAAATGTCTGACTAAATCCGGAAAAATTCAATTTTTCGGCTTTTTTCTAACAAAAGCTAATACTTTAGTGTCTGAAAAGTTCAATAGAATTAAATAATTGTTTAGTAAATTGATGTTAATTTCGAGAAAATTCTCTTCCAATTGATTGCAGTAATTATTAAATGTTTTGCAGACAAATATGTATTAATAAAAATGTGTAAATATATGCCAATTATGTCAATACAATATTTGTCTTAATTTGTGCCCATTTCCCAAAACAGGATCAACACTATAATTAAATTTCATGTAATCTAATGACTGATCAAAATTCTTAAAACAGGAAGGAATGTGTTGACACCAGTGCTGACATTAATTTGAAACAATTAGCAAAAAGTTTTTAATTTTATGGATGAAATCCTTTTATTGATAACAGAATAAACTTTATTTATTCGACAAAATATATATTATTATATAATTTAAAAATAAAATCTTAATTATAGTTAACAATTGAATGCCATTTGTCGGGAACGCAAAGAAAGTACTGATCCATAGCCTCACAAAACCTGATCCGATATAAGTCCGGCTGTACAATAGTGGGTAGCTTTCCCTGACTGCCCACAGATTTCACAACTGATTCTAATTTCTTATCCCAAGTAAAGGGACGGATATAATCAATGATTCCGACAACAAATTCATTGCTTTCGTCATCGATTCCAACCAAAAGAGAGTAATCCATAATTGAATGCGAGGACAGAAACAAAGAGTCGTTATCAGTGGCCGCCCGTAATATTGCCTTTGAATGGGAGTGAACATAGAGAGGACAGTCACACGTCATTTGCATTAGATTTTCATCTAAAAGTACAATTTGGTCCGCTTTTAAATTAGGAGAACTGGTATTCACTAAACGGTTTCTCATCGATCCCTTTAAATCAAATTTTTGTGTTATATTGCATTTATAGAACAGGTTTTCCATAACTAATAAATATAGTTTTGAAGCACTATTTGTGGCCGTATTCTTATAACTGGTCCGATATATGCCCACAATTCGAGCCAAAAGCGATGGACGCGATTCATTGGCAGCGCGGGTGCAGTAATCAAAGTAATAATTGGCTATATTTAGGAATGACTGCAATTCTAGTTTAGACAACTCTTTAAGAATAAAGCGATCGTTTAGAGTCTTGCAAAAGGTTGAGCCCGATTTGCCGCCTCTGGCTTTCCATGGAATACAATTAGTTAGCGAACGGATGTATAACTCTTCGCCATCAGATGAACCAAATATAAGAGCTCTGAATTTACGAAACTGTTCCGCAAAATATACACAACAATAAAATTTTGTGGTCGAGTCGTTGTATTGGAGATCAATGTGTTGTGACATTGGATTAGAGGACCCTTTACTCGAAGAAAACTCCAGAGTTGTTTCAATTTCTGTGGAAGCGGTTAGCTTTCGTTTGATTAAAGGACTGGACGACTGTCTTAACAATTCATTTATCTGTCTCTCATATTCAGAACTTGTCAGTGAGTATGCAATAATAGAACCCGGGTCATCATCCTTCACAATAAATGTTATGTCGTCCCTATGAGTGGGCAGAAGATAGTGTTCACTCAGAGAGAAGGGGTTATTAATCGTCAAATTGTTGGCATTCGATAGCAATTCTTTTAAAATGTTTCTGACATTAAATGGTGTCGTCTCTACTTTTTGAATCGAAGACTGAGAACTATTGGCCAAAGATTTGCTCTCATTTGTGACATTAGTCAATGATTTTAAAGACTGGTTGTCCTCCTGTTTCTTAGAGTCTTCATTTGAGTGAATATTATAAACGGCATAATTATCATTGGCTTCAAAGTCGACTGCATTTTCGAGACAATCATTTATTCCAATATCGATATCATATCCATAACTGGAAACCGAAAGAGTGGAGCCGTCTCTGACATCTGATCCGCGCTTATCGTTAGTGCTTTCCTCGACAATAATGTTTTCTAATGCTTTAATGGTTTCTTCGCATTCCTTTTCTTGTTCTTCAATACAAGCTTTTAGTACTTCTGTAGAATTGATTTCTGGTTTGACTTCAGTACTACTCGAGAGTAGTGATGACACACTCGATATGGAAATAGTTCTCGAATTGATACCAAATTCCTCTAAATTTGAAGAATTATTAACAAAACTATTTGTTTCTTCGTTCTGAACGATAGGGAGTGGCGTTGCTTTTGTTACAGTATTGGAAATAGTGTTTTGAACCCCAGATTTAGCGTTTAGTTTCTCCTCTTTCTTCTTATTTGTGACAAAATCCTGAATTTTTTGATTCCAGTTTATAACAGACTCTGCGATCAATTTTTTCAATTGAATCAAAGAATCTTCGAGTTTATAGACAATTGTTTCGTCGATTTCTTCTCCGGTATAAGAGGTTAGAGTCAATTGAATTTCTTCTATTTTTTGTCTGAAAATCGCACGTTCTTTGGCTTCGATTGACTTAAATTCTTCAACAATTATCTCATATTTAGTGCCATTGGTTTCATCTCTAATGGAACACAATTTTTCCAAAATTATTGAATAGATTTCATACCCTTTTATAGCGATTTGTTTTAAATCGTCGATAAAAACAGTTTTAGAAAACGTATTGCAGTGAATGGCTATTCGAGTGGGCGGTAGTGTTATCTCATGGATTTGAATCGTCATATATTTAAAGCTGGCGACCACTTGCTTGTAGGCAAAGAACTGGAAGTGATCCATATGTAGAGAGTGTTCCTTACACGGCACCGAACTGGGAGTCGCTCTCCTCTGATATTGAGAGCCGTAGAACTTTATCTCTAAGTATTTGGCGAACGATAGTAACCACGAGTCCTGAGACAGATTCGAATAAGGAGTTCCTGTTTTGCATTTCTGACACCACGACCACGTGATTATCGAATTCTGTGCCGCCTCCACGTTCTGCTGTAATTGTCTCAATACAATCAAAATACATCCTTTCGAGTGGACAAACCGTCGGACGTGTTCTATCATTGGTGTCGAACAGGTATTACTCGGACAGGTATAGGACGGCCGGAAACAATATCTTTCAAGAAATCCACCCAAAGGTATATCATTAGAGCCATAAAAGTCCATATTTATAATCCATGGCTTTCCACAATAATTTGGAGCATTACTCGACGCGTAGGAAAAACTGGAGAAAAGGACGGCTAACTGTTGATGACGTGTCGGATCCAATGCATCGTTTATAGGAATTGGTTGGTTTTCATGACTCTCGTCAGAGATTTCAAAGTCAATAGCTTTTTGTTGTTTTGGTGGTTCGAAATTGTTGTGTTGGTTCCAAAAGGGACCGTTCGCTCTAAAGTCTGCGACCAACGACTTGATGTCATGTGATTTAGCAGACAATTTGATATTACGGGTCAAAAATGGATGTTTTTTTGTGTTCTTAGCAATTGTTTCCATAGGAGAGGACTGTTCACTATTTCTGAAACTATTTTCAACTTTTAAGAGTTGATCCGTTTTTGTAGAATTTGTTTCAAATCTTTTCGACCAAATTATGTTTGGATTAAAATATTTTCTTATTTTAGAATTATTTCCAGAATTAGTCAAAAGATATGGCAAAGGAATAGATATAAATGGGGAACAACTCAGTTGTAGTTTTGTGAGAAAATAATTTAGTTTTATAGTCATATCGGAAAAACTGTCTTCTTTTGGTTCGGAAACATTAACCGGAGATAAGACTTCTTTAGGACTCGAATCAGAAGCCATAGAACGCAATGGATCTGAATTGTCGTCGACTGAAATGGACGAAACATTCCGTACTTTAGGCGGACTTTCGTTTAAATCCGAGTCATTTGTATTCGTTGTTTGATTTGTTTTGTTGTCAACCAATTCTGATGGATAGCAGTACTCATCCATTAGGAAAGACCTCTCGAGCTGCCAATTGAAGTCACAAAAGACCATAAAAGAACAAATATATTTGATTTTCTTGAGCTCTTCCAGCGAACCTCCTCTTAACAGAACAGTACAGCCCAAGTGTAGTGGACAGCCATCAAAATACATTAGAGTTTTTTGATTAAATGTTTGTAAATAAAACTTTTGACAAATCCCGAGCTGTGGAACACCTATTTGTGCGTCGAGTGAAGAAACAATGGCAGCTCCAGTGAAACGAGATATCCGTTCAATAACTACAGGCTTAACGTTACAAACCAGAGTTATTCCGTTCTCCAAAAGCAGTTCTCTTGCAATTCTGGACACAGTTTTTTCAACGAGAATGAGGTCGGGCTGATAGGAACATATCTTTGCCACCAAATTCTTTATGTATTCATTTTCCTGAAGCAAAACATTGTCTAAAAGTGTTAACTTCTTTTCATATCTTTGATAAACTATAGGACACGACAACAATAAAATTTTCGGATGAATTAAAGTCTGTCTCATCTTTCTGTTGACCACATTCTTCGAGATAACCACTCCATTGATAATATGACAGTCATTCTTAATTCCATTGGGAATTGTTTTGATTTTGACATAACTTCTGATATCCATTTCCTCAAAATCGTTGTGACTGTTGGGTCGAACCACTGACGAGACTTTAGCCGAAATCTTTTGAATGACATTAAGCCAACTCAAAGACAGTCCTTCCTCTTCAAGAAGTTGAGTCAATAATTTGTTGTATAACTGATTAAAAGAAGCATTGAGTGAATCGTAAACCAATTTCTCTTCCGTTCCCTCTTTTAATGATTCCCAATTCAATGAAGAAGTGGTCGCTTCAAAGTTAATACTCATTCCATCGGTTGGCGTCGGTTTTACTCCTTTATCCACTCCTTTATTATCTAAAGATCTATTGACTTCAATATTGTTTTTGTTGGCTTTACTAATGGAAACCCTATCCTTTTCAAAGTCTAACTCAATGTCATACGATGAGATAGAATACGGTAGACGTCTTGGAGAGGACTTATTATCTCTTAAAAGAGTGTCCGTTTCATAACTATCATTGCTTTCAAACAATTCAGACAAGGATTCGATTTTATCGAAATCAGTGGAATCGCTGTCGTCATTGATTTCTTTAACCCAAAGCGGTTCGTGTGATGTCTCATCATTTCTTAAAGGCAACACCACTTCATCGGATTCATCAGTACTTTTGATTACAACAGTTTTATAACTACCAAAAGAGGAGAAGCTGTGCAGAGGTGAAGGAGAGGCACAACTCATGCCCTCTCTGTCTCCTTCTGAAACCCGAGTTTTTGGATTCACATATTCTTCTTCACGAAAACCAATGGAACCCTTCCGGCGAAGAGAATAAAAGGAATGTGGACTCAAAACATTATTAGAAGACATTTGTTCTGCAATTTTGTTTGGAAGGGAAGAGTCGTTTTGATCGGGACTTGAATTTTCGGTCAAACTTTTAGATAAAAGAATTTCCCGAAATTGACTGAACTCAGAATCTCTGATCGCAGTATTTGAGTCATAATTTCTATCATTTATGTATTGATTGACTATTTTGTGACAATATTTACAGCACCGGACATATCCTCGAGTATTCAAACCGAGAAGTTTAGCGTCAATTTGTTGATCACTACATTTGGTACAAAATATTTGTCCACATATTCTGCAGTGATGTCGGCGTCTGATTGCTGTGAACTTCTCTCCGCATTCGTAACACTGTTTGGCGTTAGAGTCAGACATCCATGGAGTCAATCGGTCGCTGCCATCGTCTCCAGACATCTTCAGACGTTTTCTTATTTGTTTTACTAAACCATTTAAATACTTATTATTAGAGTTATAGATATCTTGTGATTCAACCGAAATAAAAGAAATGCTATCACTGTTCGAGTCTTTGGATTCATTGTTAGCCGTCGATGTCTTTGGTTCAGCTGAAGAAGTGGACCAATTGAACACTCTTTTAGGCCACCAAACACTCGATGAGCTCTTCTTTTCTGTCATTATTCTTACAAAAAACTAAATGATTTTAAATCAAAACAAAATGATATAAATTAAAGTCTATTAAAATCCAATAAAATAGTCTCCAAAACGCCTACAAATCATTGGATTATAATCTTTAAACAATTGACTCAATAAGTCGTAAGACTTTAAATACAAACTATTTGTAAACAAATCATTTTAATTCAATGAATGAATATCTGATTCAACAAAAATAACGTCTAATAAAATACAGAAATTGTTTCCCAAATTATTTGAATGCTTTTGAATCCCTTATTGACTGACTTTTCTATTGCTTTACGTTTTAATTGAAATTTAAATAAACTTTGATTTGTCTGAAAACATGTGAGAAATTGAGTTTATGTTTACATTTATTTAACTAATTTTGTAATCAATTTATTTATTTAATTGTTATTAAATATCAGTAAATAATTTAATGGACTAATGAACTAATCGTACAAATATTGAATAAATTTCTCAATTGTTTTGATTGATAACAAAAATCACGTTTTTTTTGTCGAAAAACAAAATGTATTCAAAAATTCCTATTCTTTATCTTCGGTTTAAACCCGTCCTTCAAATTGTCCGTAATTTGTGTGACAACAGAGAAGTGCCACCGATTCGAGTGTTTGTAAAGGTATGCGATATTAAAGTTTTTTAGTTTAGTCTTCGAATTAATATTTATTTTAAATCTATTGAATAGAATCGATACCAGAATTTTGTGGACAGTTTGAGGTTAAATGTTTGCGGCGGATGTGGTGGTCATGGATTGCCTAAGTTTGGAGGAATAGGTGGCAGTGGAGGCAATGTCTATGTAGAGGCTGTCGAAGACGTAACTCTCAAGCAATTAAAAGTGTCCGCAAAGACTTTTAGTGGCGGTTCGGGTGAAGACAGCGCTCACTATAGAGTTATCGGCAAAAACGGTTTCGATCATATAATTAAAGTTCCGGTCGGTATAACTGTTCTTGGTCATAATCAAAGAGTTTTGGGCCAATTGGATAATATCGGTGACAAAGTGTTAGTGGCTTTGGGAGGAACGGGTGGTAACAAATTGAATAACTATTTAGGTCTTAAGGGCCAGAAACAGACTATAATACTTGACCTCAAACTGATAGCAGACGTAGGATTTGTAGGCTTTCCAAACGCTGGCAAATCGTCTCTTTTGAAGGCGATATCTCGAGCGTCGCCTAAAATAGCTAACTATCCGTTCACTACTATTACTCCAAACATAGGAGTCATGGAATTCGATGACTTCCGACAAATAAGTGTCGCCGATTTGCCCGGTCTTATAGAAGGAGCTCATAATAACATAGGTTTGGGACATAAGTTCCTCAAACATATCATTAGAACAAAATTATTAGTGTTTGTCATCGATATAAATGGTTTCAAATACCGGCCCGAATGGCCCGAACGCTCGCCTTTGGATACGTTTCTACTTTTAAACAAAGAACTGGAACTATACGACGAGACTCTCCTCACAAAACCATCTCTTTTAGTGATCACTAAAATAGATAACAAAGAGTGTGAAGAAAAATATTTTGAATTTTTAGATAAATTGAAAAATTTAAAAACAAATGGAATTCAAAGCATAACTAATGAGTGCTTAAAATCAAATAAATTGATAGAATTCGATGAAATAATAGGTGTCTGCGCTAAGAATGGATTTAATATACAAAGACTGAGGAATACTATTCGAGATGTCATTGATTTGAATTTTGAATTAATTAAACATAAAAACAATGAAATAATTACTTTTCAAACAATTGACTCAAATAAGCAAAAACTCAAAGAAGAAGACGTTTTTCTCATTTAAATTATTTAATTATATATTTGTTCCGAAGTTTAATCATTAAATGATTTTAATCATTAAAAGTGTTTTCAATCAAATGTTTAAAATTTTTGAATCCGAGCGCTAAAATCAGATGCAATTGTGGTTAATATGTGTCGCCATAGAGTTTGGGGGTTACGTAAAGTCCTAATGAAATGGCATTAATTTATTGCAAAACCGTTTGAAAGCTCTGTTCAGAGTATGTCTGAGAACTGCAGCTGAGAGACACTGAGAGACCGTTTCCAGTGATTCCTATCTGAGAAGCAAAACAACAAAAGCCTGGACTACAGCTTTGACTGCAGTTTTCACTATATTTTTATAAATCGATTTTCTGTCAGAAAGCCTGAAGAAGAACATCGACTATAAGGGAAAGCCATTCATAGACTGATCCAAAACACCAGTTATTGCAGACGAGAGCGCATCCAAACATTGCAGACTTCGGGCACAACAATATTTGTTGTCAATAGGTTTGCCTCAACTCGTGATCACTTTTTATGGCATTCCTTTTATAACTGTTTTTAATAATTAATTAACGAAACAATTATTTGTTTTGAGTTAAAGAATACGATTGTATTCCAAATGTATGAATAGATAACTAATAGAAAGGCAAACATTATTTCAATTATTCATTAATTGATTGATTGGTAGAGATTTGATTGCATTTAACACCGATTTCTTGTTTCAAATCAGATTTCATCTCTAATTCAAAGGTAAGTTATTTTAGTAAATAAGTCATTCGTTTAATTATTTAGTTTTTAATCTAATTTTTCTCTCTTTAAATGTTTTTATTTCTGTGTATAATCTCATCATTTATTCGAATTAATATATATATGAATATAACCCTAATTTTCAGTTTATTTTTACGAAAACCAAAACAACTTTTTGTTATTCAATCGAAACTTCATTTTATTTGTTATCAATATTTATATTTAGTTTCTCTTTAAAACATTTTCATTGATTTTTAAATTAAATTTGAATTCAATATTATTTTATTTATTTTATAGTTTGTTATTCAATATTTTTTTCAAGAATTTAAGTTTTAAATTGAATTTTTAAAAACATTTCAGAATTTAATATAAGTATAAAAACAAAATTCATGTAATAATCCAGAAGTGATTAGTTATTACAGGATTTTATTCAAAATTTCAAAAACATAATGAATAGAATCAATTAGGCTTTTTCTAAAATAAATTACCAGAACCTTTTTAATGTTTAAAATGCCAGTAATTATTTATTCGGTTTAAAAAAGTTTCTCCAAAATTATATTCTCTACAATAGGTTCACATCAGAGCTGTAGTTCACATCATTTTGATTATCCTTTTTATGCAGTTTTTAATAATTAACTAACTTTTTGTTAACTCAAATACAACTAAATTTATTAGTCTTTCAAATAAATTGAAATTATATTTCATATATTGTGTATAATTACATAAGAGATCAAAACTCATTTGAATAGTAATATAGTTGTGAACTAATATTTTTGAATTTTTATTAAGGAATTAAGTCTTATATAAAGTGAGGGAATATTATGTTCATTCAATTCATATCACTTTTATGTCAAGAATTTGTTTTATTTCTTTACCCTTTGGAACAGATTTTCGTTGCAAACAATCAAATGAATTGAATTCTTTGTTAGTTTTTATTGAAAACTAATTCTGTTCCCAAAAAAGCCTAATGTATTAGAATTAGTTTTTGAGTTCATTTATATGAATTCAATTAAATAAATTGAATGCGATATTCGATTGCATTTTCAATAATTGCTTTTAATGTTTATTGCCATTTATCTCAAATTAATTTTACCCGGAATTAGATTTTAATCAAATCTAATGAAAGACATTATATTTCACTCTATATATCATTGAATATAGAATTCTGTAAAAATTGAGCCCAATTTGAATTGAGTTCTCTCTTTTGTCTTAAATAAGGCAATAATATTGCAAATGTGTTAATCTTATTTAAATATTTGAAGTTATGTAAACAACTAGCACTTTTATTAAACTAGATTAATATCAGGTATATATGCATTTAACCTAGTTTATGTTCAACATTTTGCACATTCTCTGTTCTTAACATTATTTGGATAAAAATTTGACTTTTAATAAGTTTTGTTCTTTGAGTGCCTACACCTATATTTAATATATGGTTAATTAGAGGCCGTTTCCATCCATTAATATATTTTCATAAACTTTTTTATAATAAAATTCATTTCCAAACGAAGGCATTGTTAGTAAAAAATCGATTGGACTTAAATGGGAGAGAAGTGTCAATTGATTGGAATATTAAGCAAAGTTGTTGTTAATCGCAAAAATCCAAGCCATCCATCTCTGTCACTACTAATAATAAGATGAATACCTCCTGAAGGGATTTTCAAACATTTTCAAAGATCGGTAGCGCTTTGAGATTCGATCCAATAGTAAATAAAACACAAAATCCTTCAAACATTTCTCGCGAATTGAGAATCCAATAAACTTTTGAAGAAAATTAAGTTCCTGGTTTATTTACAAATTTATTCTTTAAAGTATGAATTGAGACCTATATGTATGAGAG
>JAQGBR010000847.1:0-10689 GCA_034698525.1 Achipteria nitens | reverse complement strand
CTGGATATAGGATCTCAAATATCTTTCTTCTACGACTTCAAAGACACAGCAATGGATTTCCAAATTTTGTGGTAAACTGTCTTTTAATTCATTCAAATAATCTCTTATTTTGCCATTAAAAGTGTCGTAAAAGGAGAAGCTATACAATGACTTTTTGGGGTTTATTTTCATCTTAAGAATAGTATTAATTGATTTTTCAGTTAAAATAGTGAAAAACGGGTCGTTTATATCAATTTTTTCAATTTTGGGACAGTTATTCATTATATCAATGAAACCATTGTCTGTGATTTTGAAGACAATGTCTGAATATTTGTCTTTAATGTCAATATTTATTTTATTAATTTCAAGACTCGAAAGTAATGGAATTTTAGACAAATTATGTAATGTTTTGTCACTAATTATACAGTTTTGCGATGAAATCTCCAGAGTTTGCAGTTTTGGTAGAAATTTGAAAACTGAATCAAAATGTTTGTCATTCAGAAGAGGAATATTTAAATGCAAAGACTCTAAACTAGAAATTGTGTCAAAGCTTTCGATTTTTCTATTATTAAAATTGATTTCATCGAAACCGTAGTCATAATTGATAACAAATTTACATTTAATTAATGACTTAAAAGAGCTGAAAATTTTACAAAATTTATCGCAAATTAATATTAAATTAGAATAGTTTTGAATATCGGTCTCAAAGTCTAAATGTTTTAGTTTTTTACAATTAATACCAATTGTTTGCAAACCCTTTTCAATGTATCGATAATTAATTGAGTCATCGCTTAAATCTAACCAAAGATACTCTAAATTCTTAAAATGAGACAATTGTTTAAACAGTTCTCTTTCGACGTCAATCTTATGGTCGGAATCATTAATATTATTGATTCCAATAGAGATTGACTTAATTTGATTGGAATAGGAGTTAGAAAATCGGGTCAACTCTTCAATAGGAAAGGCTTGACTTCCGAACACTATTTTATCCAATTTTGAATAAAATTTATCCCTTTTTGATGTAATTATTTTCAAATCATTAAAACAAAACTCTTTGATATTAGGGGTGTATTCGTATAGTATTGAAGACTTGTTGTTATAATAACTACAATAATAGGAAAAATCAATTGATTTTAGATTTGATCCACACTTTTGGCCCAAAAGTCTTATATAACTTTCGTCGATATTATCGAAACTCTTGGCGTCGATAATGAGTTCCTGTAAATGACGACAATTATTAGCAATCAATTCGATGACAGAGTTGTCGACAATAATCTGATCGCAAATATTCAAAGACTTAATGAATCGGAACTTTTTGAGCACACATTCAAAAGCCTTTTTATCGATTGTCTTATGAAATGTCTTTTCATTTGAAACGAGAAGACATTTAACCAAATGTGAGCCAAATTGTGGATCAATTATACCAAAGACATGAATGTCGAGGTCATACTGTTTGTTGAAAACCAAACGCTGGAACTGTTTTGACACATATTCTAAACGCAATTTATCAGTGATTGGAAGATAACTCAGAATCACTTCAGACAAGTCGTCCCCAAATCTCTCAAACGTTGTCTTATTTTTGCTAAATATTGACATTTCTTACAGTTTTATCCGATTTTACAGTTTGTAAACAAATAAACAATTAATTAATTAAAAACTATAAATCGATTCAAAACTAAAATATTTTTAAAATATTTACTCAAAAATCAAATCAAAAACTATTAAATTGTAATCAATTTTTAAAATAAATGAGTTTTAAATAACAAATAATTAATATTAATAACAATTTAATTAAAATCAGTCCAACTGTTGACGACTATTAAAGGGCTGAAACATTCACTTATGAACAACAGATGGCGACAAACAAAACTTGAAACGTATGCTCCCATAAGCTCCTCCTCTTTTATGCTACAGCACACAACCAATATGTTGAACACTATTTTATCCAATTTTTAATCAAATTTATCCCTTTTTAATGTAATTACTTTCAAATCAATTATATTTTTGACTTTAATAATAAGTTAATTTAGAGACAAAAAAATAAGTTTTACATTAAATTGTTGACCACTAATATTAGGTTCCTAACAAAATAGAGGCCCAATAACTGGTTAACATTAACAGAAGTATAGTGTAATCAATAAAAATGTAAACATAAGTTCAATTAATGACAATATTTTGTAGACATTTTCAATACATTTTTAAAGGAAATCGTTATTAAAAATATTATATTATTAGTCATAAATAAATGAAACGAAAATAATTTTTTGTTAAAAAAATTGTTTAATGTTTTAATGTTTGCATAAAATAATGTTTTTATAATTAATTTAATGTTTAGTCGATGTAATCATTTATTTTGTTTAAAAAATTGTTTTGTGTATCAAATTTCAGTCATATCTTTCCGTTTGATTCAAATGAAAAATTGTACTCAAAATGGTTTGAAATTGTAATCAAATTCCGCCAAAAAATGAGCGAAAATATGATTTCTGAGAGAAATGCGGAACAATTGGTCCCGAATTTTGTCAGATTTTATGTGAGACAACCACACGAGAAGATACCGGAGATTATTATCATTGATTTGGATTCCCAATTGTCTAAAGAGGAGAAAAGTCTCTGCGATTTCTTCAAATGTACCAAAAATTGGCCGCAAGACTCGACATCTGATGACACCAACACTACTGACAGGTGTTTCGCCACACGACATACTACTCTCAATTTCGGTACTCATCTCAAAGATAAACACTCTTCGGATGAGTTATTCTGTATTTATTGTTATCATTCGAATACACATAAATCAGTTCTGAAGATGTATTGTCACAGATATCTAATGAAACATATGATCAAAAGACATCGATTCAGAAGATTTCAGTGCAATCTCTGTCCCTACAGAGGGATAACAGAAAATCATGTGATTTTCCATCAAAATGTAAGGCATAAGACATCGAATACAAATATCTGTAAAATATTTGTCTGTCCGGAAGTCGTGGCGGAAGACAACAAAAATATTTTATATTATTTAAGGAAATATAAAACCCAAAGATTTAATTGTGACGGAAATAATGAGTCATTATATCAGTGTCTTTACTGTCCAGAAATGAAACTAAATTTGTTAACTATATTCGAACACATCTCCGAACGACATCCAGACTATCCTCTCCTCTATTATATACCCGACCCTCAAATCTCTTCTACAACTAATTGTCAGTTAGTAAATGATTGGAACACTTATAACAAAATAGCTGTCGTTCGGCCAAAACGGCCTAAAATCGAAACGCAAGACAATAGCGTGTCTTCAACTCAAAAATCTCCCGAATCTAATACTTGTGATAATTCGATAAAAAGAGTGACAGAAGAGGAGAGAACTGCTTCTAAACGATTAAAATTAGATTTGAATGATCCAAATAATAGCAATAAAAACAATTTAATTCAAAGTCAATCAGAGATTATTTGTTTGTTTTGTGACAAAACGTTTATAGAATCAGATAAAGAGTCGGCGAAACGACATTTAGAAACACATTTGGAATTCTCGGATTCGGAAACATTGAATCAAAGAGGAGATGTCCTTAAATGGGTGCATACCTTTGTCTTAAAACAATGGCAGAAATTCGATAAGACACCGAACCCTAACAAACCCAACCCAAATAAGGCTTACTATTATTGTCCACTTTGTCTAAAGATAGCAAAACTGCATAACAGAGTCGCCAAATATTATGAGACCTTCAGTCTTGTGCGCAAACATTTGTGGGAACACTGCTGTTGGTTTCCGGTTAAATGTAATGTCTGTGAGAGCTTATTGTCTAATTGTGATGCTGTTATTGGAAAGCACTTCACTGTTAATGACAAATGCAATCAAATGATCACTAAATCGAAAAAATTTAATTTTTTGGTAACAAAAGACTCGGAATTTGTATTCAGTGATGAAGAACGCAATGAATTAGAGAAGAAGTTCATTGAATTTACTTATAATCCTATTATCGAAAAATGTATTAATAATTTGTTAATCGAAATAAAGAAAGATTTTGAGAATCAGTGGAGAGTTATCACAAAGCGTGACAAATTGATGCCAACCCCGTGTCTCAATCGATTATCGCAGTCATGTTTTGATTATCTTTACAAAGACTATAAAGAATATGAGAGAAACAAATCCCAAAAAGAGTTACGAAAGAAGAAGAAACGCGAAGACAAAGAACTTCAAAATAAGCCCAAAGTTATGGAAGAAATCGATAAAATTTGTGAATCGAATAACACCTCAAATGATTCGAATACTTCTAAATATTTTTCTGGTAATCAAAAGAACTCAAAGAACTCAAACAATACAAGTAATGAGACAAATGATATGTCAACTGACAAAAGAGATAAATGCGACCAATTTTTACAAAATTTAGGTTATATTAAGAGTTTTATTGGAACGACTGGTCAACAGTCGTCGTCTAATTTGTGGTAAAGTATTAAATGTTTTTATTAATAATATGTTTACTAAAAAATTATTGTAAAAAACAGTTTATCTAATGATACAGAAAAAGAGGTCAATATATCCGATAGAGAACCCGATTCTGACAATCGGTCGGTAGAAGAGGAGACACTCAACAGAATCACTTGTTATCATTGCAATGAAAAATTCAAATCTAAGCGTGAATTTAAAGAACACTCCAAAGCCAAACATCCCAACAGAGCTTTGAGAATGTATTCAAAGCCCCGCAAAACAAACGACATCTGATTTTTTTCTTCAATATTTTCAGTTATTTCTATTCATTTAAAATAAAATATTAAAATTAGTGCAAATCCTAATCACTTCGTCAGTGGTTTTTGATGAAAGCCATTCACGTATTTTTAGTTCAAAAACTAATAAAATGAGTCTTTTATTAAATAATTTTATTTTTTATCATTTATTTGAGTTAAAAGCCTTTGAAGTGAATCTCTAATTATAATCAAATTAAATAAACACAAACTTTTGAGAAATATTAAAAATAAATATGTTTTGATACTTAATCTAGAAATCATTAAAATAGGGGATAACTTCTTGTAAGTCCTTTGAATGTATTGAATGTATTGAATGTATGGGTCAACAAATAAACTTTGAGTTAAACTTTAATAAAATTTATTTGGATTTCCACTTATACTTTGACCTGAATTTCAAAGTTTGAATATTATTTAACACTATATTTGCTTTTTATTTGATAACTCTTCAACTGATTTACTAATCAAACAATCGATTTCGAGCACATGTCTCATATGATTAAAATAGTCTTTCCTTTGAATGCTGTCCAAAAAATAGTAAATTGAGTAATCAATTAGCAAAACCCATGAGTAGATAAATATTGTGGCGCATACAGACAAAGGCATAGATCAAGAGCTTAGTTCACCAATTTTGATGATACTATCAATTTTTTGATTATAAATTTATGTATATATGAGTTGACTCTGCCTTTGACTGTATTACTCTATTTATTATTTTCTGGTTATAAACCATAACATAACAAAAAGTTTCGATTTTTTGCTTTAATTATTTTAACCAATTATTAAGATCTGAATTATTATTGAAAACTCCTTTAAACAAACCGGAGAAGTGTTTGAGACAAACACATCATTTAATTAAATTTTTCATTTAAATGGATTAATATTATATATTTGTGAAAAAATAGTAATATTTGACATTTGCTACAAATTAACCTAATCTGAAGTCTAATTAACTAAAGAGTTTTAGTAAAAATGCTAGAAATTCCCGTTAATAATAAAGAAAGGGTAGGGCAGAAGCACATGACCATGATTTTCTTTGATTATTGATTTGTAAATTTAAAAAATTTTCTATTTTATTAATACCTATAAAATTAGAGGAAAGCCTACAGCGGATGGCTTAGAATTAATTTTTATCTAAATATCAAACATTTATCAAACAGTTCTCACATTTAATGGATATCTGATATAATAATCAAAATAAGAAACAAATGCGTAAATGAGTCGAGCATTCAATAGGTTTGCATTAATGACTTTTTGTTAAAAGTTTTCTTTTTTGAAACTGACTCTCATTTCCCCAATAGTTTAAAGAAATTCCTGTATTTGAACAGAATATTGTTCACAACTCATAGCGAAGTTTAGAATTACCAAATGAATGGTTATCCTTGAATATTGGAATCGAGTTATCTAATTGGACGGGGGGAACGGTGCTTCTCGTTTTATTGAATACTGATCATTCTATCTAACAGTTGTATGATTTTGTAGTAACTGTTTTGGGTAGTGTTCGACAATTTCGAATTGATTTCTATGCTACCTGGACTAATTCAAAGAACAAGAAGATTTCAATTGTTAACATGTCATTAACTAAGGATACTCCAGATATTGAGGTATTTCCTATAAATTTTATTTGTATTTTTCAGTGAATTTAATTAAATAACATTGAGTTTAATTTTTGTTGGAAACATATGACAAGAGGCTAATGACATAAATCATTTAAATCGTGATTTGATCCTTGAAACTAAATGAATGCTCTCTATAATACAGGTTTAATGTGATAAGACTTTCGTTCATTAAAAATATGAGTTAATCTATAATTGCATTAAACGTTTAAATAATCTTAGAATAGACTTAACATAAAAGAAAAAACAAAATATCAAATTTCCAGATATCGTATCGAATCAAAAGAATCTTAAGACTGAAAAACAAAATTTTGATAATTTTTTCAATTTTATATGTGATTTAAAAGTTTTATTATTAGATAGAATTTAATTGAAATTAGCTTGATAAATGATAATTAAGAGTATTATTTCGATTCCATTAATGTTAAAAAATAAGAGAATATTTTAGTCAATTCATAAAATTATTGTTTAATTTTTATACAGAATATTTTGGCTCTGAATCCAAAGGTAAACAAATATGCAAAAATAGTTGCTAGTTGTAAGACTAAAGCCGATAAAAAACATTGGAAAAGAAATTCTGATAAAAATTGTCCGGTATATCATTTAATACTATTAATATAATCAATTGAAAAATTGAATATTTGTCTTAAAAATCAATAGTCGTGTCCGAGTCTCCAGAATAATTTTGATGATATAAAACACACGACTCTTAGTGAGAGGGGAGCTCTTAGAGAAGCCGCTCGATGTCTGAAATGCGCGGACGCCCCTTGTCAGAAAGGGTGTCCCACACAACTGGATATAAAAGCTTTTATAGGAATGATAGCAAATAAGGTTTTATTAGAAAATTATCTTAAATTTCATTTTAATTATTTTGAAATCATTTTAATCGAAGAACTATTACGGAGCGGCCAAAGAGATATTCTCTGACAATCCATTAGGACTTACCTGTGGAATGGTCTGTCCAACCAGTGATCTATGTGTAGGGGGTTGTAATTTGTATGCAACAGAAGAGGGGCCCATCAATATTGGAGGTCTTCAACAGTTCGCTACAGAAGTATTATTTTTTAAAATAAATTCTCAATAATTTGTTTGAATTATTTTAAAATTTCAAAAGATATTCAAAGATATGTCTGTCCCTCAAATACGTTCACCAGAATTGCCTCCAATTGAATCGCTTCCAAAATCATATGCGAGTAGAATAGCACTAATAGGTTGTGGACCGACGAGTATTAGTTGCGGCACATTCTTGGCTCGACTCGGATACCATAATATCACTATTTTTGAGAAACAAGAATTCAAAGGAGGGTTGAGCTCATCGGAAATACCTCAATATAGACTTCCATTTAAAGTGGTGTCCTTTGAGATCGACTTAATGTTAGACTTAGGCGTCAAAATTGAAACCAACAAATCGTTGGGAAATGATTTCACTCTGGAATCACTTAAAAACGAACATAACTTTCAGTGTATTTTCATTGGAATCGGTTTACCCGAACCTAAAAGATTGAAGATCTTCGATGGTCTCAGTCCTCAAAATGGATTCTATACATCAAAGGACTTTTTACCACTCGTGACCACTGCCAGTAAAACGGGAATGAGTTGCAGCCGATCTTTGAAATTGCCATCACTTCACGGAAATGTGATAGTACTCGGAGCGGGGGATACAGCTTTTGATTGCGCCACTTCTGCCATTAGATGTGGTGCTAAAAGGGTTTTTGTTGTTTTTAGACGCGGTTTCACTAATATAAGAGCTGTTCCCGAAGAAGTAAGTCATTGTCAAGAATTTCATATAAAAAGCTTTATTTAATTCCAATGTATTTCAGATGGAATTAGCGCGAGAAGAGAAGTGCGAATTCTTACCATTTCTGTCACCAAATAAAGTAAATCTCAAAAATAATAGAATCGTTTCCATAGAATTTTATCGGACAGAAGTGGACGACAGCGGAAACTGTATTGAAGACATGGAACAAACGCTTAAATTGAGAGCCGACTTCATTATATCTGCATTTGGTTCGGGACTATTCGATCAGAAAGTTATTAAAGCTCTGTCACCCCTTAAACTTAATTCTTATGGTCAGCCAATTGTCAACACAGAAACAATGGCAACGAGTGAGGAATGGGTTTACTGTGGCGGAGATATTGCAGGAGTTTCTGAGACTACAGTAGAGGCGGTCAACGATGGAAAGACCGCTGCTTTTAATATTCATAAATATATTCAAAACAAACACAACATTCAAATCAATGAAAAACCAGAAATTCCTCGTTTTTTCACTCCAATAGATTTGGTTGACATAAGTGTCAAAATGTGTGGATTAAAATTTAAGAACCCATTCGGTTTGGCCAGTGCTCCGCCCACTACCAGTGGCGCAATGATAAGACGTGCTTTTGAGTCGGGCTGGGCTTTTGCTTTGACTAAAACCTTTGGTTTAGATAAGGATTTGGTGACTAATGTTTCCCCTCGAATAATAAGAGGAACCACTTCAGGTCATATCTATGGACCCGGTTTGAGCTCATTTCTCAATATTGAACTGATCAGTGAAAAGACAGCTGAATATTGGTGTCGAACCATCACTGAACTAAAACATGATTTTCCCGAACATATTATGATCGCTAGTATTATGGCTCCATTTGTTAGAGAAGATTGGGTCGAATTAGCCATTATGTCTGAAAAGGCCGGTGCAGACGCTATTGAGTTGAATCTTAGTTGGTAATTCATTATAAATTAAATACATAAACATATATTTATTCTTAATTTTTATACCTCAGCCCTCATGGTATGGGTGAAAGAGGAATGGGATTGGCGTGTGGACAGGTTTATAACTATTTTGATTTATTATTCTTAAAATAATTAAATGAATTGTTTTATTATTATTCAAAGGATCCGGAATTAGTAGAAAATATATGTCTTTGGGTGAGAGAAGCGGTGAAAATACCTTTTTTTGCAAAACTAACGCCGAATGTGACGGATATCGTAAACATAGCGACTGCCGCCCAAAAGGGTCTGAGTTTGAGCTTTAATTTCAATTAAAACACATCCAATCGATTTAAACTAATATTTAGGTAAAGCCGATGGCGTCACCGCCACTAACACAGTATCGGGTCTAATGGATCTAAAAGGAAACGGCAATCCATGGCCTTCAGTCGGCACTGATAAGAAGACTACTTATGGAGGCATTTCTGGGAATGCCATCAGACCTATAGCCTTAAGAGCAGTTTCTGCGATTGCAAAAGAATTGCCCGGTTTTCCCATTTTAGCGACGGGTGGTATCGATTCTGCTGACTCTGGACTCGAATACATATATTCGGGCGCTTCTGTTCTTCAGGTATTTTGTGATCATTTGAATAATGTTTTGTTAATTAATTGTTAACTAATTTTAAATCAAATGAAAGGTTTGCAGTGCTATTCAAAATCAAGACTTCACTGTCATTGAAGACTACATAACAGGACTTAAAGCAGCCCTTTATCTGAAAAGTATTAAAGAAATGGAAGAATGGAACGGTCAGTCACCGCCTGCTTTCAAACACCAAAAAGGAAAGCCTATTGTTTTAGTTGACAAACAATTGCCAGCATTCGGTCCTTATAAGAAACAAAGGGAACAAATGATTGGAGAGACCAAAACTAATTCAAATCTATTGAGCGATGAATTGAAACCTCCAAAAGAAAGACCAATAAATAAATCCTCGAATAATATTCCAAAAATTAATGTAACAAAAAATTGACAAAAATTTTAATCTAAAAAACTTTAAGAATTTGTTTTATTTAGGATTTAATCGGTTTATCGCTTTCAAAGATTACAACATTCGCTGAATTGGATATAAACAAACAAAAAATTGCTCTAATTGATCAGGTTCACTTAATATTTAGTTTTATTTTGTTCTAAAATAATTTGTATTTTTATTTATCAAACATTTGTTGATTCAATTGTTTTAAAAAAGATTTCTCATATCATATGACAGGATATGTGTATTAATTGTGGCAAATGTTATATGACTTGCAATGATTCCGGATATCAAGCGATCACTTTTGACAGTCAAACACATCTGCCATTCGTGACCGACGACTGTACCGGTTGTACTCTTTGTCTTAGTGTGTGCCCTATCATTGACTGCGTAACAATGGTCGAGAAGACTATTCCTCATAAGCCTAAAAGAGGAATTCCTGTGAGAGGAGAAGTAAAGAATTCAAGAAAAATCAGTTTCCCATTACTCGCACAATAGTTATAATAATAATACAGTTAGCCCTCGGTTTAAACAGATTTTGGGTGCCAGACAAATGATCTGTTTAAATCGAGATCTAGGTAATTTTTTATAAATTTTCAAAAGTATCCAATCTTATCCCAATTATACGCATCTTAACATTTCT
>JAQGBR010000846.1:0-10694 GCA_034698525.1 Achipteria nitens | reverse complement strand
TTTAAGGCACTAAATATAATTGTGTTATCAATCTTATTGAGTGGAAACAGAGGTATCTAAGCTTTCTATAGAGAAATTCAGGTGAAAGTGATTATTTTAGACTCAATAGGGCTATCATTGGGGTTCGGATTGATTGTTGATTAAATTTTTTATTCTATTCTTGGTTTTCATTGTATTCTTTGAATTTTTGATTAAATAAATCAATGAATGAAATATTTTCATATATGTATAGAAATTTGTTGAGACACACATTATTTGAATTATTAGATTAGATTTGATGGAGAATCAGGTTGTACTGGATGTGACACCTGCTACCTCTGTTACCATAGCAATGTTGAGCTAAGTCACAATTACTTTGGGGTATTTTATTGCCAACAACTCAAGTGTAGGCTTATGTCGAATGATATTGTAGTGAAACAACAGTTTTAGTTTATTTTGATATCGGCTCTAACTAATAGTGATGTCGTCTCAATGATACACCTTTCCTTTCTGTGAACTGATGCGAGAAAAACTATCGACTGTTACTATGGGTTACTAACTGTGAGTACTGCATATGTGGCAATCCATTGACTGCCTTCCATTGCATTGTGTTCTCCGTTAATCAATTCATTTTATAATAAATCTATTGTTCGGCCATTCTTTCTATTATTACTACCTTTAAGTGAGCCCTACTTTTGCTTACATTTGCATCTCTGTGTGTGTAATACCATTAGTATAACTGCTTTAGTGATGAACTTCTGCAACATTTATTCGTTTAGTGATCTCTGCCTTAATTGTTTAATTAGTTGAGTGCCTGGAGCAGCACCAGGGCATCACCTGCTTTAACTGCATGTAAAGCCAACTACAGCATCAACACTACATTATTAGCCTTTTTCTGACACTCGACTCCAATCATTTATTGCATTTCTATCTCTGCAAACATACCAATGTTTGACGTTTTCGCTCCTTTCGTCTAAACTTTTACTGTTATTTACATTATTGTCAGTAAACTTAATATGAGGGCAAAGTTAAATGTCTGACAGGTGCTCAATATTCTGAATAAAACATTGAACCGATGCTCTCTCTCCCTCCCTCTCCCGTTTGCCAATATTTCTGACTGGAGTCACACATTTTTTGTGGACAACTTATAAGAGTAGTGACAATCAGACTCCAAATGAATTCCTGTGATTTAATAGGAAATTCAATATTCATGAGTTTTAATGCTATCATAAACCCTGTCGAGCAGTTCCCACACTATTTGTTTAAACGCTGCACATCTTCACAAATGCATTACATCTGGTGACCAGATGTGAAATCAGAGATCACCTCACGGGAGGACAGCCTTGGATTTTAATACTTGTTCTAAACTCACCAAATCTTGTCAAAAACAAACACTTTTTTATTCAAAACAAATGATTTGACTTCACTTCAATTATTATTCATATAATGAAATACTTTTATAATTTAATAAATTATTATTTATTATAGATTTTAATTTGTAAAACTCAGAGACAATGAATAGACATTTTCCTCTGAGAATAACCCTAAGATTTGAAGGGCTGTTCGAAAATAAAGACCATTTTTCGATGAATTGACCACAAAAATTGGTCGCCATATTGTTTTCTTGTGGGAGAGCTCCGGATCACAAAAATACATATATATTATAATCAACGGTTTTGTTAATTAAAAAGAATAAATGGTTTTTTGTTTAAACCTCAAAAATGGCTGAACACAACTAATTTAATAATCTTAATGTTATTCTATTTACTGAGTGAGTGCCAGCAGTGGGTTCTTATATCAAATTAATATACAATTCTTTGCATCGATATTAAGAAATTCGAATTAATTTGTTTTCAAATCAATGTTTAGTTCTGTAATTCACTTAAATTTCATTTCTTTACTTTCAAAGTATAACTAATGTATCGAAACATAACATGAGTTGCAAACATTTTACTCTTAAGTCAAGGGATGCGCACAGAAAATAAATTAGTGTCAATTGATTTTGAAAGGGTGTAGAAGATGCTTTTCCAAAAATTTCTATTTTTACATTTAATTCTAGTTATCAAAACTAGAAGTTATAAATTAGTTTAATATAATTCAATTTTCTATTAAAATAGTTATTGAAAATCTATATCAAATGGAACCAGAATAATGTGGAAAACTAAGTTAAGTCGATCCCTTTTTAGACTTTTTAAAGTCGATTTTAACTGATATTTTCTAAAATTGATAACTTTTCGATAAAAATTGTTAAAACCTGAGCTTTGCATTAGTGTTAGGGTTTAATCGGATATCGACTGAAAGTGAGTTATCATTTGACTCAAATTTTCGATTGTATGGGATTTTTGTGGAGTCCACTCCCTTTGCGCGTCACTCTTAGAAGTAATGTATTCTATTTTATCAATTGGTCAGCAATTGTATGGAGTATTTGTTTGTTTTAATGACTTAATAACTTAGAGGAAAGGAAAGGGTAAATTGAGTGACTCCGAGTAAATTTGATGCAATCTCTTAATGCAAGCGATATATTTGTGATATATTTGATGCGATCTTTTCTCGAATTGATGTGAAAGATGTAAAGCATAATAAATTAATCTGGCAAAATATCTTAAATCAAAGAGAAGCAAACTAAGCGTAATTCGGAGCATACCCTTGGCTAAAGTGATGCATTAATAGTCTATTTTGAAATCCATAAATGTGTGGCCAAACAATTGACATAACATTAGAGAGATTTTAATCATTAATTATTAAAATTGTAAGTCTTTGTGTGAAATAGAGGTTTGGATGTAATGCAATCATATTGAAAGCAATGATCATTTGGAACCACTGCAATACTGTATATATGGCGACAGACAACCTGACGCCCCTGGTTTTCGTTAAGTGATTCAGTAATTCAGATACACTGCTTGCTTGCAATACATGTCTTGTAAGTCAGTGCCATTTAAGGCAAACTTTGACAGCGATGTACTGAAAGTAGTGAAAGCAATATAAATGTTATGAGAACTGAGATTTAGGTTTGTGTTCATCACTTGTTTGTGTGTATATCACAACTTCAATAACTTATATCTATAAGTGAGTCATAAAGAGATTGAACAGAGTATACATTTTTGAATCAGGCGTTCGGCGTTTTGTTGGATTCGCTTCATTTGTCTCTCTTCTGCCTTTCGTTCCGCATCTTTGCATTTGGCTCTTCCAGTGACAGGTAAACAAAGAGCATCCCATAGTTTCCGCTTTTCTCTCTCATAGATTCCCCTCTTTATTGATGCAATTCGTAGACAAAACAGACCGATACTGAGTTTGCTGTAGCTCTGAATCACTCTTATTCTGAGCCGCGCTCTGCCTCGCGTTTAGACTTCCGATGCAATAATGGGATCCAATTGAAGCACTTTATTCATGACCCGATTCTCTTATTATAATGTTTTTCCAATACAATTTATGATAACTGTGCTGTCTTTCACAGAATCTACTGTAAATGAGAGAATAATAAAATTTACATCCCCTTCCAATGCGCAGCAAAAGAGGACTCACATCTCTTATCACTCATCTAAAGCCATGACTCCGTCTCTGCACTGAATGCAATGTCACATAACTTTTTCATTGAATTAATACTTACTATTGATATGACTGATAAAAACTGAAACAAAACTAACACAAGACTAATACAGGACTAATACTAATGTTCTGTCCCTTTCATCGATTAACTGACGTATAGAGCACTGCATAGAAGATACTTAACCTTTTCTTTGAATAAACTCTATTATCGATCGGATCCACAAATTCTGTTTAACTTAAGTCACATTTAAGTAATTTGTTTGAAATCATTCAAAAGATTACAACAAAAAATTTAAAGTATAGGAAGTGTTTTATTTAGATTGAATTGAATCTTGGTAGGATAGGGTGGGTATGGCATGCAATGGCATAGTAGGGCATTGTATGGTTTTTTATTATTGATCAATTGTGTTATGTCATAAAGTTTGTTGCTTTGGGCCAATACTGTAAGTGGTTTTGCATTAGTTAATAGTCAATAGCGCACAAACATATTCAATGTTATGGATTAATTGGCCGATTCCCCACTCGTCCTCTTTTTGTTCGTCATATCGTTGTCCAGCCATTTGGTTAAATGCCATTCCCAATGACAACATCCCACAAAATGAGGCACTCGAGGGAGCAGTAGATACAGCAATGGTAACTAAACTGGTCGAGTTAGCACTCAGAATAATAATAATGGTTTTAAGCTGATGAGACTCAGACTCTTTCACCACTCACTCTAACCAAAAGTAATTCTGATTTACGCCAAAGACTAGTGAAGAGTCTATGCGAATGAGGCGCGCATTTAATTCTCTATAGCATCACATTTTGCACAACTGTTTGTAAAAGAAATCAATAAATTGTGAGCCTTTAGACGTCTTTCACCTTTCATTCATACGTTATATAACTATTTTAGCGTATATTGGCTTAAAAAAGAAGGATAAAAATCAATCGGCTTAAGTGAGTGTCGCTTAAGGGACGTGTTTGTGGTTCTGTTTGCCCAACGCCTTCAAAATAGAGATTCTCTTCTCTTGTATTCCCTTTAGATTTTCAGTTCTGTCATTTATTTTAAACCAAATATGACCAAGGTCCTCCAAAATTATTTCAATCAACTTTATTGATTTGCCATCAATTCATTGCTTTTCTATTGAATTGTTTAAATTTGTACTCCAATTAATTTCTAAAGGCTTACCCCTATCTAAGGGCTAATTTTCATTATTTAAAAATTCCTGTCATTACTCTATGAGAGACTCACCTTCTCATCAGATTTAATATTCAACTATATGTCTATTTTGCAGGTATTAAATACATTAAACACAAAATCATTATTGATTCTCTCTCTCTCTCTCCTTCCCTCCCTTCCATAAAATAGTCGATAGAGAATTCATTCGATAGCATTGTTTTAATCAATTGCTAAATATTTAAACACAATATTAAATGGTGTGCTTAAGAGTGAATGAATGGTAGATTCACTCAGGATTCTAATTTTCACTGATATGTTCTCAAAAAAAGTAAATCAAATGAAAATTTACTTTAGTATGTGCTGATCACCATGAATGCCATAAGTTCTTTATAGTTTAGTGGCTTGTATTGAACGCACAGTCCTTTTCAATTTGCATATCAACAGCTTATAAGACCAAATTCTCTTTATCTAACTATTGTGTTGATGAATGCCTGGGGTAAACCTTAGTTATGTTAGATTTGCTTTACGAAAATCACTGCTCTCTCTTTCTCTCCCTCCCTTCCTCCCTCGCTTTTCGCTCCCTCCTCTCATTCTTTCATTGACTCACATTCACACAAATATTTTTGTTTTAAAAACCGGTCTTTTATTTAATTTTAGAATTTGATGAAAAGTAAGAGTTTTTGTTATGTGTTGTGCATAATTGAAAGAAAAGGATTACCGTTCCTTTCATTAGATAGACGTGTATTATATACTTTTATCGCAAAATCTCTTTCTCCCTCTCCTCCCTTCCCTAAAATTTTACTCGACTTAAGAAAAATCTTAATTTGATAACGAAATTTATCAATTCACCATTTACTCTATTATATCAAGGTCATAAGAAACATTCCAACAGAAAAGTTATCAATATTTTCTATTTTCAAATTAAAAGTTAATGTTTTTTATTGTGAAAATTCAATATAATTTCTTTAATAGGTATTTGAATTTTAATAAAAGACTTGTAATGTTGTAATGTGTCTATTGTTGATGAATATTGCCTTTTGGTGGTGGATCATTTGATTAGAAATTAATAAACAATTCAAATAAATAACTAATTAATTCTCTAATTTTAATAAAATATTTCAATAATTTCCTGATTTAATCAATTAACAAAAATGCAAAACAAACAAGTTCAGAAAATTCAATATAAACAAGTTAGACTTTATTTGATTGTAGGCAGACATTTCTAGATTATAATAAATTGACTGCTATTATAAGACAATTATTTTTAGTCAATTCTTTTATCTTGTTAAGCGTTGATATGTCTTTCCTCAAATTGAATGACATTCACTTTGAGATAAAATTGCAAATTTGATTAAATTAATTCAATGATTTACCTGTCATTTGTGTAATTGTATTCACTGTTTAATTCTCTGTATATTTAGAGTTCTATTAATAGACTATTAAATTAAAAGTAATAATGTTTTGACTATTTTTGTCTCAAAAATCCAAATGACTTTGTGTTCAATATTTGGCGTAAGGAGTGATATATTTATTCAGTTTATGTTCACTTTTATTGATTTTCAGTATGACTCAAATCCTACGACTTTTATAAACACTTTACCTGTCATTTTGAAAGAATCAAAGACCTTATCTGCCTTTTCCAACGACCAAATCTGACTCTGAAACAGCTTTTGCACAAAAAATTAAATGTGAACCAGAAGTCAATGTCTGAATTTTTATACTTCACTAATCTTTGTTAAGCCTTCTATCAAAAAACGAACAAAGAATTAAGTACTTGATATTTGGGTTATGATATCGAAAGTGGTCCATCAGATGCACCTGTCAGAGCCACATGTGCTCACTATTGATAGAACAAAATCAACTTTTTATTAAAACGGGATATAAGCGTCCCTTTTATTATAGGTTATATTCTTTGCGCTTTCTATTTGATCCAATTTTAGGGATGGCTAACAGATACTGTGACAGGTCTCTCTCTCTCTCTCTCTCTCTCTCTCTCTCTCTCTCTCTCTTTGTTACACACATACCAGTAATGAATCGAAATTATTTGAAATATCAATTTATGAACAAATTATGTCAAACATTAGAAAAGATGAATATTTTTAAAACTAATCATTAAATTATACTTTTTTATTCATCAATGAGTTTATTTTCAAACATTTAAAGACAAACAGTGAGTAAAAATCTAAAAACTGGTTTCAATCTATCGATTGGTATTGTTTTTAATTTCTCAGTTCATAAACTTAAGTATTTTTTCATATTATTTACAGAATTAGTTAATTAATAGATAATTATATAGTGGTCTATAATAAACTTGACACCAAATATGTCACAATTATTTAATTTTAAAAAGATTATTTGATTATATCCTGGTATCATTGATGACTCTTCTAATACTTTTAATACTATTTTTCATTAATTTTTAAAATTTTTAATTTAATTTATTTATATTTTAAGGTCTAATAAATGGTTAAAAGTTTAGATTTAATTTCAATTCTACAGAATTTAATAGAAAAGTATATTTAATGTTATGATAGCATAGAAACTGATCAGAAGTTTTTTACTTAAAATCAATAGTGAGGACAGTAGTACTCTATTCACTATTTTGGGTGAATTGAACATTAGTTTTGGGCATCACTTCTATGGTTTTATGCGTTTGCATAACTGGGGTTCAAAACTTTATGAGCCATAAATAATAGTGAAGAGACGTATAAACGAATGAGAGTCAAAATATACTTAAAGCACATGTAAGGCGAATGTAAGGCCAAAGTTTGTCAAATGTATGGCAAATGTATCTCTGACTTCGTAGTGTCATCGATATTAGTGTTCATCTCAATTGTGCCGTTCGAGTCCTTATGAAATTATGCAGTTATGGAACATCACATCACTATATGAGTAAATCGGAGCACTACTCACATCACTCATAAGGATAGGCACACATCATTGGATATGAATGTTATATCCATTGAAAAGTATATGAGTGGAGGGTAACGGCGGAAGTTAATCATTACTATTGCTTTAAATTATGACTAATGCAAAACTCTAACATTCAATGGCATAGACTCACATTATTGCACTGTTAGCTCTTTTCATGAGCTGCTCATTTTGAAGTTGATGGATGAATGGCTTATAAAATATGACACATGATTCAAACCACGTACGCTTCTCATAGCGCTACCCCAACACTACCTTCCCCTACATTTGGACTATACTCACAAAGTTATAGGTGTACTCAAGTAACGAAATTATAGAACCCTTCAATTTTAGTTCAATTGATTTATTTCATATGTCTTCGTCCCTGTGCTTCACATGTCTTTACATGCCTTCATTAAGTTGCCATTCGTTGGCATCCGTTTGCCTTTACAGACATTTTTAGTTTAATTAATGTTTGATTTCTACAAATGATTTTCACATATATTTCCACAAAAAAACTCCAATCAATTGCATAGATCTCTATATCTCTAATCATATATTCTATTAATGCTTTCTTTATTCAAATTATTGTTTATTTATTAAATAGAGTTTATATAATATAAGAATATATTAATAATGTTTTGATTGTTTTATTAATAGTTATAATGATTGAGAAGAATGAGTCCAATAGTGATGAGTCGTCTGTTAAATGTGTGACCAAACAAAGAGAAGACAACAAAATTGAAGAACTTTTACAACGAAGCGATACTGCAGTCATATTTACAGAACCGGTAGAAAAGGTGGAAACAAAAAGTGAATTGACTCAGAATAACGACAACCCAAAAGAAGATGAAAAATTGGTCAAAGAGAGAGATAAAGTGGAAGAGAAGAACAAGAAAGACATTGTGAACACTAATGAAAACAGAATCCCTGAAAGTGGTTCATCCAATCAAAGTAAGTCAAACCCTTTTTGATGATATTTGCATTGAAGCAATACATCAGATGAGTGCTCAGAATTAACTCTTGTCTTCGATGACATGATATGATGTCAATAAGATATTATTTATTTTTGATTCTCCAATCAAAGCATACTTTGCTTTCATATCAATCGAGGGTTTGTAAGGATGTGCTCTTTCAGGGAAATAATTTAAGTTTTGCTTTGCTTTCATTCACTCTTATGTTAGGGCTGTCTATACAACAGTATATTCTGTTAATGTTTCCATTTATATGTCACAACTGGTAGTGTATGGACTCATATATCCGTAAATAAATAAGAAAAATAAGTGAAAAGTCCTGAATGAGTAGTGAATAAGTAGTGAATGAGTAGAAAATATGCATTAATTCTTAATATGTAATCAATTCAATGCATATTATAAAAGATGTCAAAAAGTTTGAACAAATGACAGCATCTCTTGTTTTTAGTCCTATTTTGGTTATA
This sequence comes from Achipteria nitens, assembly GCA_034698525.1. Taxonomy (NCBI): domain Eukaryota; kingdom Metazoa; phylum Arthropoda; class Arachnida; order Sarcoptiformes; family Achipteriidae; genus Achipteria; species Achipteria nitens. The sequence goes on along the minus strand of JAQGBR010000846.1, from coordinate 1,662 downwards.
ACTTATTAGTGATCTCTGATCGCCTTTTTCTCAAATCACTATTGCAATATCAATCCTCTACCAGTGCTCTACCAGTGCTCTATCAGTCCTCTCTCTGCCAGTCCTCTACCAGTCCTAACTCACAACTTAATTAAGTTGAAGTAAATTACATTTGCGCTCAGTTTGTGTTTCATTTTTACTTTTGGTCAAAATAGACTCAATAACTCATAGAAGTCCCCAAACAGTAGCTCCAGTCGTATGATAAACGTCTTGTTCTCATAGTTGTGATGCGTTATCACTCGTATATTCATTTTTGGTCTCAAAGATTGAATTCATTTTCATTGAAGTTATGGTTGAAGTTATGGTTGACATTAAACCAAATTTAATTAATGCACAAAACAGACAAAACAGGGCTTCAGTAGAATCTTCTAAAATGTTATCATTACTTATTTAGCCAAAAGGTAATAATTCTTATGAAATGAAGGACTGCTCGTTAGTGCTGTTCACTTATATATCGTTAATGTAAGCCATATCTATATTAGTGAACCCATGTTTTCGAGATTAGTGTCAGTAATTTCTTTACTATTTTTGTGGTTTCCATACCAAAGGGGTACGGAATGTGCGGATCACACATACATTATATACCATCATAATCATCATAACTTTATTTAAAGATAATGAGTGCCACTATATGTCTGTGCTCTACTCTGTTCTGTTTTGTATCAAAGCAAAAGCCGCGGGCGGTATCTCACGACTGCCTCCACCACAAGACTCAGAATCGCTTCAAATACTGTCTGCCATAAAAAGTATAAAAGACCTGAAATCGCGTAAAACACGATTAAAAAGTTTTAATATCTGCTTAATTAATCTCTACCTCCCGGGCCTCATATCTAACATTTTTTTTATGGAACATTAAGTTATTTCGTAAATTATTACATTAGTCTCTCCTATTGTTCACTAAAATTCAATTCTTTCGCCTTCAAAATCAACATTCATATTAGGAATGGAGACTTTTAGAACCCTTTTAGGGGACAAAAACCTCGATAAACACATTAAAGTAATTTTGTTTAATATTTTTCAATTTGAAAATAATTCCAAAAAATTGTTTGGAAATATGAAACAATTGAGTCATACAATTAAAAAGAATTGCAGTCATCAAAATAAGAAAGTATCTTGATCTTCTTGTAGGGGTAAGAAAAGAGGGGTTAAAAAGAGAAAATTTATATATTCTTGTTTTTGCTAATTATAATAAGAAATTGGAAAATATGGCTAAAGAGATACCATAGCTTTCATTTTGCAATTTGAGGCTTAACTCCCTGTCCTGATCCCAATGGAGAGTCAATGTATTCATGATCATTCTCTTATCCACATCGTATTCAAAAAGTGGCTTATCTTAAATCAAATTATGTTTACCTCAAATAAACATTAGACGTAAACATCTCTCTAACTATTAATAGGTTAGAATCGATAACAAAACGCCCAGGGTATATAATAAAGGGTTCAAAAGGTTAAAAAGCAAAACCTCGACCCCGGAAACAGATGAAGAACCAGAGTCCGAAAGAATAACACCGGGTGATATTGTTAATGTGTTTGTTTGTTCAGTAAAATGTTTGGCCCGTTATTTCCCACGAAGTGAAACAACACATTTATTTAATTTATCAAGATCAATTTAATAAACACATT
>JAQGBR010000845.1:0-10720 GCA_034698525.1 Achipteria nitens | reverse complement strand
TAAAAACAAAATTAATTGATTGTCGATATTTTGGTAAGAATTCTACAAAAATGTGTCAACAATTCAATACTCTTTACTCTGATTTTGTCTGTTTGTGCAGATTTAAGGTCCAATTAAATTCAAAATTGTCTATCAATACCTGATCCCAATTTGTATTATTATTTAAGATTTATTTTATATCAATAAAAAAGATATCGAAATAAAATATGAATAGTATTTGGAAAGTATGTGCTTTTGGTTCAGTACTCATCACTTTATTAACCACTGTTACCGTTAATGGATTTTTTGATAATTTTTTGGAGACTGTGGACAGTGCTATGGAAAATGTCGCGTCTCAGACCAGAATTAAATCCTTGACAAATATTCACAAAAGAGTTCCGATCAAAGGGTTGAAGAAAAACACTCCTCTTATTAAAGATATTAATGTAAAAAATTTAAAACTAAAGGAAACCCCTTTAAAAAAGTTGGGAATCGATTCCAACATTAAGTCAATATCCGACTCAAAAGCACTGAATAAAGTTGTTGGTAAAGGAACCAAAATTGCAGACGATTTACTCGATGATCAAGAAGACAAGAAAGTTAAAAAGGACTCGGATGATGGCGACTAATCACGAGTAGTTCTTAAGTAAATGTTTGATTTATTGGTTATCAATATTTTTATCCTTTTAAAAATTAGTTTATTATTTTAGTTTATCAATGTTTATGCAATGTGTATGTGCTCTGTTAGTGGTTAGCTTGGTCATATTTCTATTAATTGTGTTTATTAGATTAAACTAGATTAAATAAGGACAAGTGAATCGTTGACGAAAAATCCTTGAAATGTGTGCTCTGATTTTTTTTTAATCAAAAATGATTGCGTTATCGGAATAAACAAAGTTTTTGAACTCATCCATCATAAAAATGGATAAATTATGATGAATAAAATTTTTTAAAATGAATAATTTTTCAATTTATTCACTCGTTTTGAGAAAAACATTAATTTGTTTCCACAGAAGTTATTATGATTTCAAAAGAAATTAATTTTTATTTTATTTTATGAATTAAAGGCTTTTAAAAACGTCATAAAAACTGACTATAAATTTAAGTTATATTTATTCTGAGTCTTATGTTTATTAAACAACAGTGATATCCAAGAGAATACTGCAAATTCATTGATCCATTAAAGGTTGTGAAAAAGTGGAACTGGTTAGTTTGGTTTCTAACAACAGTGAGAACTTCTTCAGTTTTTTAAGTAGTTTTTTCTGAGCTCCTGTACAACTAATAAATCATTTCAATTGTTTTTGGATTAATCATGCTAGTTGACAATTTGATAGGCGCCTAAACTCAGCATGATCCCCCCGTTTCGGTTCCTTACCTTACCTTTAAATTTGATATCTATGCCTCACTGAGAGATAATTTTCTGAATTAAAGTATTAATGGCTGTAATTATGGGTTTATTCAAAGCATATAAAAATTACAACTTTATTGATAGAGAAAACGTCTGTTTTATGTTTTACTTAACATATTCTGAATAAATAAATAAACAAAAAAAACTGAATCCACAGAATATGAATCTTTAGTCAACTTTTTATATGTCATACGAAGAGATTATTTACAAAATGTTTATAAATAGTGAGAAAAAAAACTAATTTGTGATTCATATGTATAAACAGGAGTAGAAAAAAGTAATATTAATTTTTGTGTCTAAACTTGAATAACAAGTTTTTTACCGAAACTATATATTCTTAAAGGTTTTGTTGTATTCTTTGTCTTTGAAAGTGGATAACAGCTGTTCAGGAAATAGTGATTTTCCCTTTAAATATCCATTCATATTGTGTTTAGCATTGAAATCGAGCGTCGCTACAGTCAAATGTGTGGCCAAATGTGTGCGCAAACAATACTCAGGCCTGGGTTTTTGAGGCACAGCATTAGGTCTCGCAGTTCTCATACGTCTGACTGTTAGGACGTCTGGTTCTCAGCACTGGATATAAGACTGAAAAATATGAACTTAACATTACTTTGTGTTTAAAAATCCTATGCATTGAATCATTGTTTCCATGAATACAATAATACAATGATTTTAATTAAATAACAATAATTTTAATAATGATTTTCATAAATCAATTCAAACATTAAATTAATAATAAATTAATTCATCGATTAATTAAAAAATGAATTTTTAATAAACTTTTAGATATTATTTACAATTTGAGTGCAAATGATTTTTAATATTTTGATCTGAATTTAGTTTTAGATTTTATTTTAATTGTGTTTTAACTTATATTTAAGCAAAAATTGTATATAAAAAATGTATTATTTGTTTATAATTACATTAATTGTGACATATATTCAACTTTCATATCAGGGTTTGTATTAAATTCAAATGAATTGCATTTCTCTTAATTTGCATTCAAAACAAATTCAGACTCTTTTTAATTGAATTTGTTTTTGATTTCAAATGAATTAATGTTTAATTTAATTATATTTTGTGTTTCTATTTATAGGAAGTGCTCCCAAATTAAAGCCATTTTCCTTCGAGAGAAGTGTAGTGTCGGGTCAATCGGTACGAGTCTTCTGTCGTCTATTGGAGGGCAGTCCTCCGCTGGTGTTCCGATGGCTCAAAGATGGCCATCAGCTAAAACCGATAGCTTCTGAATCAGTGGGAGTGGCCATTGAGTCACAGGAAGATTACTCATCACTAGTTATCGATCGCGTGTCGGCCATCAGTTCTGGTGTTTATACATGTCTTGTGTCAAACATTTATGGTTCAGACAGTTATAGTGATGTTCTCGTCATTGAAAGTATGAATTATTTCATTGATTTCTATTCATTTGTTTCCTAAATATTTATGAATTCCTAAACCTATTATTCATTTGATTATTAAATTGATTACAAAATTGTATCTAAAAATAGCGATTCATTTGTTTTCATGAATTACGTTATTCTCTATGAAATCGACAGTATTTGAGGTCACGGCTAATACCAGTGCTTCTAAAAAACGAGAGGGTTCTTAAGTGGTTGATAAGCGCAGAGCGTATATTCTGTCCTCTCCTATCGTGTCTTCATTCAGTTTATTCTCTATTTTATTGAATCACTTTATATGAAAACCTAAAGAATAGTCAATAGTTTTGTGAAATAGTCTATAGAATAGTCTATAGAATAGTCTATAGAATGGCTATAAAGTGATGCTATAAATCAAAAGTTCAAAAATAAAATAAAATGAAAACACATTCCCTTTATTAACATTAATCAAAGTCCTCATTATTATAGTTATTAAACCCAGAATTGCTTTTCAATTGTGTAAAGTCTAAGAATAGGCTTAAACTCTATGCATAAAATGCTGACAAAAGACTAATCATTTTACTCCTAATTGTAATGATTCCTAAAAAATAGTTTTACACAAATTATTGGTTTCTAAGGAAAAGTCATTAATTTCTAAATTATTTTTAACCTATTTTTACATCCAATCAATAAAATTCATTGTATTCTAGTTTTGTATTCAATTTCTAAACCCTTTTATAGACTTTTTATAATTTGATCCGTAATTCGAATCCTTTTATTTGATTTTGAATTCTGGAAATCTTCCAAAACTGTTGTCTGAAAAATAATCAAATTTTTATAAATATTATTAACTTTTATTTAATTTTTAAATTCTGTTTGATATCCAGTGCCCCCATATCTCCGGTCATCGGTATTGATCCCAATATTGGTGGCGATCGTTATAATAGTGATCGCCTGTTCCGCCGCTTATGTCTATATTAAGATTGAGGAACGAAACTCCCAGTTATTAAAAGCCGGAATGCTTTCAGTCAGTCCTTCGAAGAACTTTCAATATATCGACACTTCGAATATAATGACACCACAAATGAGTGCCCGAACCAGTGTTGTATCAGAAGAGGGTTCGCTGGCATTCAGATATAGCGACTCCTCTGACAAAACTAAGCCACTGTTGGCCAGACCGGGACAACCGGCTATGCTATGGACACACGAGACAATAGCCGAGGAGAGTGACGAAGCGCCTTATGCTACTCTTCCCTTTCAAAAGCAACAACCAATGACTAGCTTTAGAGATCCTCCACCACTCCCGCCACCTCTTCCGCCGGACAATCGGCCGCATCACATGGCTTATGACGAAAAGGGTCTCTTATGTCACACTCCGCCGCACACATCGTCTGGAAGTGTGTTCTGCAAAGTAGACGTTCACCACAACGACAACAGTGACTCTTACGACGAATTTTTTTCTTCAAAACCACATCACGTCTGAAGTGTTGTTTTGAAGACTTTTTTGGAAAATAATTTTTTTATACAAATAATTATTTCGCTTTTATTTCACATAAACTCTAAATGTCGACAATCGTATGGACAGTCGGCTCAACACATATATTGACATAATATTGACGTTCCAGTGATATCTATTTCGACAAATTATTGAATAATATTAAGTGTTTGGAGGGGAAGGGGTTCAACAAAATTATAGTGTTTAAGAGGGTCTCAAAATTTACTTCCAATACAACCAAAAAATCGTAACATTGAACACAATTTTAGTCCAAAATCTCAGATTCTTTGCCAAAAATATAGTCAACTATTAAGAGATGTCCAAAAATTCCTCTTTTTTATAGACCAAAGAATATAAAATAAATGTTAATTTAATTGCATTACATTCCTGTCTAAACACATAAAAACTCAAAATTATTTGAAAATTTTTGATGACTTTTAACAAAAGAATTATTTTGAGAGAAGACATGAGAATACCCTTTAGTTTTGTTTTGGAAAAGTTAGGCCACAAATAGCATAATAGTTTTACGTCTGTTTTGGGCGTCAATTCATTTCTCTTTTTCCCATATTTATAATCAACTCTTAGAAAACTAAATGAATGCATAAATAATAATAGTATTGGAAATCATTTTTATAATAATATAGACTTTTTTCATAACAAATATAATCACTTTTTTGTATTCTTTCGTTCGTTTGAAACCCCATTCAAAGCTCAGAATGACTTATAAACAAATGACTTAATTCTAATGTTTGGGCGTTTTATATAACAATAGAATAAGTTATAACAAAAAATATCTTTTCTCAGCTCAGAGGTCACAGTGAATAACCTCTCAAAACGGATGGGTCACACACTTTTGTGTGCTAATTTGGGAGGTCACACATCACTAAATATTGTGTGCCATTGAGTCCCTCTTAAGCTTGACTTTTATATACGAATATATTTGAAATATCAAACGAAACAAATTATTTCTTAACAAAAAGTTTATTTACACACAAAACAAACACTTAATTATAATTTGATTTATATTTGTATTTCGATTTATTATTTATTTTGTAATTTGCTTTTTATCTTAAAAATTATATACTCGTTATTCAGTTGTGTTGTGATAATTGCTTTCAAATTAATTTATTGATTATTATTATTATTAATATGACAGCTATTAATACATTAATTCAATAGTAATTGTGAATAAAAAATCAATTTTATCTCAAAAAATACATTAAAATTTTAATCTAATTTAAAATTAATTCAATGTTTAAATGACTACAAAATTAATGTCTAACGAATCCGATGACCAAAATTGATGACTAATTATGATCTGAAGTCACGATTTTGAATATAAAGTCATTTATTTATTTAAATTATATAAATGTCAACCATTTTGGTCTTCGTTTTCAAACTTAGAATTAAGGGTTCGGGTCGGCGACCAAATAATACCGAGAAGAGTGGCGTCCGCTTCCAGTAACGTCATGTCTTTGGATGAACCCAAGAACCGGTCAGAGAGTTCCAAATCATTGATTCTTAGCCTTACTTTTGCTCCCCTAATGTATTCGCTGTCAGAAAAGACCAATTAATCAATAAGTGGTACCGAAAACTCATTAAAATTAAACCTTTGGTTAAGTTTAGGTCGTTTGCAGACAGCGTTGAATTTAGACCCAAAATCAATGTATAGGTCTTCGTCGACAATATCGATGATCTTTCCGATCACTACCTTTCCCTCGGGATCTCCCATTTGAACAAAAGTTGAGAATCGAAGAAGTGTTGGAAACATTTCTGTATCCAACGCTTCTTTTGGTTTTTGCGGTGCTTTCGATTCTTCAGCCAATTTCTCAAACTTTTCAAATGCTTTGGCAAACGTTAGTCTGTCCTCTTTGGACACATTTTCTTCGTTTGTCACGTCTTTTGGTGGAGACAACAGATCATCAATTGTTTTATTATCTGACGTCAAATGTCTTATAAATATTGGACACAAATGTTGTGATTTAATGTGTTTTAAAGACTTTAAATTTCGGTAAAAACCAATTGATTTAAACATTTTGTTTGGATTTTAAATCTTTGTTTACAATTGAAAAATGTGTTTAAAGTCTAAAAACAATTACGGCTTCAAAAGTGGACAAAAAGTTTTTATTTAAATATTATTTTAATTTTATTTATTTAAAACATAAAGATTTAGATCAATCTTTTTAGATGACTCAGTTTAACGGAAGAAACTTAATTAAAGGAAACATTTAATTTTATTGCTATAATTTAATTCATTTTGTTTTTAATAGAGTTTACATTTTGGCCGTAATTAATGTGAAACCATTTTAACGGTGAAAGTGATGTCAGTTTTTGAGTTGTTTTCACTCGTTTTTCATACGATATATCATTAAATTGGGTTAAGTCTCAGATAATTGACTGACTAATTGTCTACTAATTATGGCCGACAATAACGATGGAACCGTAGAGGACTACCATTCAAATGGTAGCAGACGTCGAAAGAGTGGAAATATCGGTACGAATAACGGAAACAATTCAAAGGCGACGGTCGACGAAGAAGTTGTTGATTCACAGCTTCCGTACAAGACTTGTACCGAATATGTCCAACACTTGAATGTATGGATTCTTCAGACAATGCACTACAACTGGTTTGCAATTAATTATCCGCTTATGATGTCATCGATGTCTTCGACACAACAGAATATGTTTCTTATGTTTAACCAAAATCTGAGCCAAAATCAAATCATTAATAATACGACAAATAGTCCACAAACGGGTCAGTCAATAGATTTTTAAATTGATATCAAAGGAAATCCCATATGTTTTTATGGTATCAATAGATAATTGAATTATTGAATTAAACTTCGAGTTGTCTTCAGATGGCATTACTTTAGCTGTAAATCTGTATTCCATAAGAGAACTGATATTTTGCTTACCATTCGATGATTGTGTCATAAATTTTGATTTTGATCTGAATATCAATTGGAAAGTATTAAAGTATTACTCGTTTTGTATTTGAATTGAATTTAATGTGAAATTAATCATTTGATCCGAAGATTGAGTGCAACTCTTAGATATTTATTCCGATCTGAAGAACTTAAGAGTATAAATGACTCAAAAATTACAAATCAAAAGTCTATATATTCTGTATATTTAGAGGAATGTATTCTCCAAATGAGTATTTGATGATATAGTCTATGGAAACAGTACTGAAAAATCACTTTAAATGCAAATTTATATATCAAATGAATTTTTTATATATATTTTTATATTTTAATCGATTTTCATCTGTCGGTCGCGACTCTCGAGTCTCTCGTCTGACGTAAAAAATATTGTTAACCAAAAACTACTACTTATTCAGAGCCCTGAAGTCGTTTGACGTAAAATCAATTTTAGTCTTAAATTAATGCCTAAAAGTATTTGACTTAAAATCTGATGAGAAATATATTTTTAGAGCGAAAATGAAAAGAGTTTTTAATTTTGTCTTTCAATAGATTTTTTTGAATCTTTGATTTTTTGTAAGACTTTAAGTCTTTTGAATAATAATTAGATTTTTGTATTTAAACGACAAATCAGTTCTTCAGACCAGTCATCAAATCCGAATGAATGGCAAAAAATAGTTTTGTTTTTTTACTTTAGTTTTGAAATTTATTTGTATTTACTTTTCGTTAAAGTTTTCAACAAAATGTTTAAAAGTTCGTAGAATTTCACTAAATTATTATTATTTTCTTTTTATTGAATTGAATTTTTTCTCTTCAATTCAATCAATTGAGTTATTTTTCCCTTTTTGTTCGGCACTGAAGTCAATGCATTTTATTTGTGATCAAAAGTTTACTTTACCTGTAATTCAGTTTTTGACCAAAACTATAGTAATTTTATTTGCCTTTAATTTGGTTTTATGAAAACCTAAGCACTAAATTAAATTAAGTTAAGCTCTGATCAAATTCATTAAAAGGAGTTAACTCTTCTCTCTCTCTCTCTCTCTCTCTCTCTCTCTCTCTCTCTCTCTCTCTCTCTCTCTCTTTGTGAGCCCTCTCCCTTTAGTTGATTTCGAAGAGTTAAACAAATTTGTGTTCATTTCCTTCAGGAAAAACACTAAAAGCTTTGTTAAACTTTTTCTATATTAGCCTCTGACTAAAATTTGTATTACAATACCTTTGTTTTGCATGTTTAGTATTTACCATAAATATTGAGTCAAATATTTTTATTTTTTAGTTAGTTATTAGTAGATCCGGGCAAAAATATTAAGGAAATATATATTAATATTTATTATTTATAGTTTTCAATAATCTTATTAAACTCATTTAGATTCACAAATCAATGATTTCCAATATTGTTATTAAATTCGAAAGACTTGAATACATAAAACTTCTAAACCCTTACTTAAAATTTTTGAAATAAATGTGTGCTTGCTCTTTCATTACATTCAATATGTGAGCCACTGGTTCTCATAATTGGCTATATGTCCACTCTTATTGATAATATTGATACCGATTTTTATACTTTTGATTATTATTTGAGCCACGGATTGGTTTTAGTCTGAGCTTAAAATAGAAAGAGTTTAAATGGTTTTGAGTTTTTGTTTTTTAAAAAGCTTTTTATCCGCAAAAATAATACCAAAACGTTTCAAATAAAAGGGCATAAATTGAAAATATAAAAACAGAAATAATGTAGAGTTGATTGCCTTAAAGGCATACAATTATTTTGAGACTCTTATGTTCAGTCAATTGTAACACAAAATCTAATTTCATATTCATTTTAATATAAATTCTTGGAATAAATTTTTTTGTATTCTAAGCAAAAAATTGTATTTCAGTTCTCATTTTGAAGTGTTCTTCAAATTCAAAGAGAATATAATTCGTGTTTTGAATTAGTTTTAGTCATTGAACTACAGATGAAAAGCTATTCTTGAGTAACATTGACTCATGTATTATATGACTGTTATTACACGACTGTATATAACTCGTGATTATAATGCCATAGATTTCTATAAAATATTTTTTTGTTTGAAAAATACTTAAAACTTGTCATCCAATGCCTAATATAATGGAAAGGGATTATTGTTTATACAATTAGTTTAACTGTTAGAGTGTTTGTTCTGTTTATTCTTTGGATCCAATTATCTGTTTAGTAGAATAACGTGAGAGCAATGAAGTAAAAGAATTGAGGCATTGGTTCGCTTGACTTACTTGTTAACAGAATTGCCTAAAATCTCAAATAAAGTTTGGCATCAAATAAACTATTATAGCCGTTCCCCTAACTTCTCAATTGTGTTGCCTATTCATAGCCAGACCTCTTGTGTTCTACTCGTCTGATTGCATTATTGAGAGGATCGGTCGTTATTGCCAATAGATATGTGATGTCTTCTGAAAAAATAGTGACACCAAAGGAAAGGCTTAGGAATATAATAGTGATGTTCGACGACCAGAGCTATAACTTATGACTGATATTATATACAATCATTCAAATGGTGTTCCACTTTTCAAAAGTCATATAAGAATATATTTGAAATGAAAGTGCCATTCGATGAAAAGACAATTTGATAGTTGAGTTCAATTTTTCTCTTATTTTTTTCGCTCTTATACTCAATGGTTTGTTGTAAAGTAATGTCATTCCAGGAGTGACTCACATAATTCCTGTCTTCGTTGGCACTCAAGCCTTAGTGTCTGAGCAAAGCTTTTTCATGCGATTAAATGAGAGAATTGTTGTGAACGACGATATGAAGACGATATGAGAGCAAAATTACTATTAAACCTCTCGTTTGCACAGATACTCTCCTTTCCGCACAATTCCTATTCTTCTCTTTATTCTCACTCATCCTTACTATTGCTTTGCCATTCTTTTCTAGACTCATATTCTGTGCTCTTTTGCTCGTTTGGCGTTTAGTCTTATAGTTTTTCTATGAATTCTTTTTTATCATATATTTTAATAAAACCAGATTTTGTTCACTTGTTTTGCGCCCAAAAAATTGTGAGCAAAAAAAAGAGCGAAAAAACAATTTTTCTTTTAATAAATTAAATTCTCGAAAAGGAAAGTATAAAAGATATGAGATTTTTCTCGACAGCGCTCTGTTTTTCATTCTCTCCACTATTTCTTTAATACTTCAATATATATCAATCATTTCACTCCTATTTTGAAATCAATTGTTTGCATCGATAGGTCGTGTGTTTGTGATCCCTCGGCTCTGGAAACGTATCGCAGCCGAAGTCATCGATTTTTGTTTTCTTCTTATTCTGAAATTAATGGTAACATACGTTGCCGTCGATTATCTGGAACTCATGTATGTATTGCCCGCTTTTTTAGTAGAGACCATTCATTACCCCATATCCTATCCAATGGTCACAATAGTAATACATTTATTGTACACAATATCTATAGACAAACATTAATACAATTACTTTAATTCTTATTATTATTGTTTTTATTAGTATTTTATTAATACTTTTGTTATTTATTATTCTATTGAATCCAATAACTATTCCGATA
>JAQGBR010000844.1:0-10722 GCA_034698525.1 Achipteria nitens | reverse complement strand
AGAAATTGCATGACAAATAACTCTAAACATAAAAAGAAAGTTAAATTATAAACAAGACAAATATCGGTGCCTACAATTCTCCTTTTTGTCATAAAAAATTGAATATTTAAATTATTGGTTTGATCGTATTCTCCGTCGTTGTCTTCATCGCATTGGTTAAGGTATGGCTGCCAACATTGTTCGTTTTGGTCTTGTTATTATTGTTGTTATTACTTTGCGGTAATTTTTGTGCTTTTGATTGATTCAGATAAATAGTTGCGTTCTTTCATAGTTATTGACTGTTGTTTCTGATATTGTGTTTGATTAAGACTCGAATTATTTACTTGAATTTTAGAGACAGGTTTTGTACGACAAGTGATGACACTCTGAGCTTTAGAATGTGTCCGAGTTTGGACAACATTCGGGACTGAAACTGATGCAGATGTTGTTGTCTTCATTGGTGTTGGGATTGAGCTCAATAACGAATTAGACGTACAAACAATGGTCAATGAAAACGTTTGTGACTGATTTGTCGAGACATTGGATGACTGATTCACTAGTTTTTACAGTCAATGGTTTAATGTGTTCGCCATTGATCTGGTCTTTAGATTTTGGCAATACTATAGATATGGCGGCATTCGATTCGATACCATTTAAGGCTTGGCTTTGAATTGCATTCAATGATTGCCTATTAGTTGTCATTCTGTGAGACTCTTTTCTATATGACTCTAATTGTTTTAACTGAGACTCGTCTGGCATCTTTTGATCGCACTCTATCTTAGACTTGTCGTCGATATTCTTCTTGCAATTGTTGACAATCACAACATCTTTTCTATCATTGGATTCATTACTATTGGCATTTGAATTGTCTTCAATAATGAGATTCTTGTCATCCATTTGTGAGTTATCATTCATTTTGTGGTCAATTAATGAATTAAATGTTTTAGAATCCGATTCTGTAGTATTGTTTGCAATCACATCATTAGTATTGGAATCACTGATGTCATTACAATTAGGCACTGATTCAATTGATTTCGAAGGCAAACTCATATCACACTCAATCAATTCCCATTTTACTCTAGCGTTCATTGATTTTGTTAAGTCTTTATTATCTTTGATTATGTCGTCTGTAATAACTGTGTCCTTATCTGGAGATTCGTCGAAATTTGTTAATTGTTTCGACGATTTCATTGTCGACGTCTCACATGTCTTATACTTATTATGTTTATAGTCACTCATTTTGTCTTTCAAACCATTGGTGACATCACTATTGCCATTTAGTCCAACACTAATATTATCTATTTCTCTGACGAGTGGCTCCACACGTGCCAAGTGTTTCTCTTTAGTCTTAAAGGGTGTCGGCGTCGAGGCGGTAATAATTATGGTAATAGTCTTCTGATGTGAATGATGTTTGGTCTCCAAACCAGGAACCTCTTTCAAAGAGTGTCTCCTAGTTTAATAAATGTCTCCTTTTTTTTATGAGCAATGGTCATATCATCGGGCAAGACATTGAAATCGTTTGCACTTATATCTTTAAAAGGATTCTCTACATTATACTTAAAATTGAAGTGAGGAATTTTTTTGACGACTATTGGTATTTGACGACATATTTTCTTTTAGGTTAAATATATTTTATATTAATTTTGTTAGTTAAATAAAAATAGTAATTTGATTATAGTAAAATAATTGTTTAAAATGATTAAATAAATATTTGATTGTAAATTGATTTAAATAATTGTATTTAGTGTTTGTTTGGAAATCATCAATATTTGACAATTGAATAAAATTAATTTCTTTATAATAATCTTTAAGATCAAATGAGGAATCGATTTTGATTCCCGAAATAAAATTGTTAGTAATGTTAGATTTTAGTGAAAATTAGAATCTATTCTTAAATTAAATAGTAATTAAGTACATAAAAATTGTCTGTGTTTTATAGTAATGTTATTAAAACAAAAGATATAATTAAATATTTTACCTGTGTATTATTTGTAGTGTTTGAAATGTGTTTTAAAATGTGTTTTAAATGGAACATTTTGTTCCAGTTTATTCCTTTAAAAGGTTCATTATTTCATTCAACATAGTCTTGTGAAACAAATACAAAATTATGTTTCCTATATTCAGGTAATGCATAAGACATTTAGAGTTCTTATCGAATATGATATGGGTAGGGCTGGTATAAATAATATGGTATTGTTCAATATTTATTCTTTTATACAGATTAAAAGGTTGGGATTTAAGAATTAAAAAATTATCAGATGGTTTTCTTGTTAAAACCCTGAATTCTAATTGTTTCTTATCAATTGTCAAGTATCAATTAAAAACCTTTGTTAATTTAAAAGACATTCACTACCACAGGGTAGTGATGTATTTATCACATCCATAAAAACTTTTGTTAGCAATAAACAATAGATAATTTGACATCAATTACTTCATGATCTTCGGGTCACGCTTGTTACATTAAATTTTATAAATTAGAATATAGAATATATTAAATATATGACATTCCTATTGCAAACAGACAGGAATGCAAATCAAATACAATTAAAATTTCGTTCTCATAATTAATTGGGTATATAGGAATTCAATTAGTTTTGTCTAATGGCTCCTTATTCTCCAGTTTCCACTTAAAATTTTTTTTTAATATATATTATACTTATGAGCTCACATACGGCTCTTGTAAATTCTTTAATTCAGGCTTAATTCTTAATTCATTTTAATAACAAAAATTCATAAAAATTCCGAGTACTCATTTTTAACATCATTGCAATTGCAGAACTCTTAAAGTTAAAGTATTCTCTTATTTTATTAATGACATGTCATAAAAAATATATTAAACTGGGAGCACATAATATATTTTAATTAAAATGTTTTGCGCAAAACACCTAGTACTCCAAATATTAGGCCTTAACTTATAATCATTAATTAAAATTATTCACTTTCAATTTCATTTAAAAAAATCAGCGCTAAAATTTATTTCAAATTACTGTAACCATTAATTCATAAAAATAGGGGTGCTGTCGACAGACCCGGACCATTATATTTCAAATAATCAAAACCTGAATTAAGTAAACAAAATGTACGATATTTGGTTACACAACAAAAATACTTTCTTTACGAGTGGAAGTTAATAAACACAATTTTAGATAAATTAATTAATTTTAAGATAGCCATTGACAAAACATCTTGAAATTAGATAAATTAAAATTTTTATGAAATATTAATAAGTCTTCCGGTTCCTAAAGAGTGTCGTGCACTACACTCTTACAGAACTCGGAGATCTAGGAGGAAATTATTTCAAAAATTAAAACTATAGCCCATTTTTTTGATGAATTATTTGTAACTTAAATCTCTATATATATAAGGGGTTCATATTCTAAAGATAACTTAGTGGGATTATTGCATATAGTGATTGTTAAATTTGAGTAGAATCTCAAACACTAATTGGAACAGACTCAAGAATTTTCCAAATATTACTTGAGTTCCAATATTTAGACTGGTTCTTAATTCAGTTAATAGTTTTCGGTATTTTTAAACACATTCTTTTTAGCAAAAACAAATTTTGATTGAATGTTAATTTGAGGTTTTAAGAGTAGTAGATATATTTGAACGTTTAATTGTATTCAATAAAGAACTCAATTCAGGATCTGTTTGGGAGTGGCTGACACTGTCTTCACTTGAGTCATCTGAATCATTATTTATAATTTAATAAAATTTATTCATTTAAAAGCTTTTAAATCTGAAATCAGAAACAAAACCAAAGCACAATAGTTTGGTAGTAAAATCATTTATCGAAATTAATAGCCTAAATCTTAAACTGGCTAAAACGTATCCCAAAATAAAGCAATATAAATTAATTCTCATTTTTCCTCAAATTGAAAACAATTTATCATTAAATCAAAATTTGTTTAGATTTCATAATCAATTATATTTCAAAATTGATTTCATATCCGGTTGACAATCAAAAACAAGTTACGAAACACAATAGTGACTCACAATTGCATAACCCAATTTAAATCCCAAAAAATCGAAAATATTTTAATTTAAATTAACTTTTAAAATGAATTAAATCCCTAATTCAATTTTAAAACTAATATTCAGTTTATTTAATTAAATCTGTATTGGGTTTACACTATAATTAGACATTAAAGATACCGACCCAAACCGCGACCCATATTTCGGGTTTTTCTAAAACGCTATGATTTTAAGGTCCAAAACACTAAAAGGATCAATCCTAACAGCAAATTTGTTCATCTAATTGCAAACCGCACAAAAACCCGCCGAAATCCATAGACTTAGCATTAGCCACTATACACGGTTTTTCCCGATTTTCGTTTTAATTGTTATATTTTTAGATTTTAATCGCAAATTCAATTCTAAATTATTATTCAAATTCTAAAATTAATTTTTAACCCCAATATTATAATTAAAATAATTAGTTTTTCAAAGATTAAGTAAAAGTAATATATATTCTCTTATATATTTCCATAAACTCACACACCCATACATACATTAATACTTATATAGGAAAGGAAATGCTGCACCCATCCGGTGCGCTCTGTTAGGCACAGGCCTTGATTGATGTCTGCACAGGCCGACAACAACAAAAATGGCAGACAATTGGGCGTTGACCCACTTCATAGCAGCACAGGCCGCTATGGCTAATTTTTGGGTACAGGACCCAATGAAGACAGAGCACAGGCTCTCTTCATGGTGACGCAGGGCACAATGGTCATATTTGGGGTTCAGGACACTTTGTAGACAGGGCTCAGGCCCTCTTCATGGTGACACAGGTCACCATGGCAATATTTATGTGCAGGACCCATTGATGACAGGCCTCAGGGCCTCATCATGGCGGCACTGGCCGCCATGGCAACGATTAGGGCACAGACCCGCAGAAGATAGGACTCAGGTCCCAAAAACCGGTGCTCAGGCACCCAAACGTACCATAAACACACACATTCACACACCTTTTTGCTGAAAATAAATTAAAATTAATTATTAATAATGTCGCGCAAAGCGGTGCTTCTCGGTCTTTAGGCCCGCTGGCGGCCTAAGGGGTGGGGGGTGCACAGCCAGCACCTTACACGATGAAGTTAATAAAATCATCAATAAGTTTAAAATTTGGTAAATAAAATCCTAACTCATTAAAAACAATCATTAAATTATCCCCTGTATTGTTGGATGTTATTCGAATTATTTGTTGAATATAAGGGTTAAGTGGCCGCCATGATTGTATTCACCGCCGCTTTCGTCAGATATTGCAATCCTTTCTTTTGTATTATTTACTTACTTGTTGGCTGAAGAACGCGAAGCACAGGTCATCTCAAGAACAGGATTATCATTAAAACTATAACTTCTCTTCTGAACACTAATAGATTGTTCCAATTGTTCGACTTTCTTCTGGAGAGTATTTATCTTCGCGAAAGCCATCGCCTGTTGTTTAACCAAAAATACTATTTCGGGAATAATTGATGGCTCGAGTGTTGTTGTCGTTGATGTAGAGGTCGAAGACATTGACTTTTGTGGTATTTGTTCGCTAATAGACTTAACACTTCTTTGATTGACTCGAAGAGTGTTATCATTGGTTTTAATTATTTGTGACAATTGTTTATTTTGAGAGTTCGGCGAACTTTGAGATAAACTTTGAGGAAGACTTGTGTCACATCTGGAGTTCGGCGAAAGTGTTGGACGTGACTGAAGTCCAACAGTTCTGTCATTCCTCAGAGTCTGTGAGCGAACGTTTGGAGACTTATTAACAGATCTTAACATTGAATTTGTCTCTGACTTCGATGACGACGACTGTTGTTGTGATTCATTTGTTGTGTTTGTCTCACGTTTTGGTGTCCGGCAGTGACTTCGAGACACTAACGATGTCTTCGATGACTGATTGGGTGACGAACTGTTCGACAGATTAGTTGGCGACCGATTGGCCATCGATTGAGGCGGAGATCGACTCGAGTTGTGGTCATTATCTGAACTATTGATCAGATGGTTACCAGTCTTTGCTGTTAATTGTCTTAAATTAAGTAATTGTTGTTCTTTTCTTTGTTTGTTTCGCGAATACATATTTGACATACATTTCAGTCGACAGACAATCGATCGATGATTTCATTCATATTTTGATTAAACAAAACATTTGTCACTAAAAGTCAACACAAATATTAGTAACGGATATGTAATCATAAAATGTATCCAAAAATTTGAAGATTAAATCCAATAAATAAAACATTAGTTAATCCGATACTACGTATTCTCTTTCTAAATGACCGACTTTTGCACAAACACTCGGATGTGTGCACTCATACCACACAGAAGACACACAAATACCGTTACTATTAAGTGCAGTCAATGCGAAACTCTTTTTGTGGCCAATTATACACATAAATAAAGTTTTTATCTATTTTATCATAATTTAATCATAATCTGTACTCAATACTAATCGCGATTACTTTTGAATCTAGGATTCAATTTTTAAGAAATCAATTCAAATGTACTAGATTAATTTTCTTTTTATTTTGATTTATTTAATGTTCAATGAGTTTGACTGTAGTTTTGACTCTTTTGAAGGCGTATTGTATTTGAGTGCAGTTTTTGTTTGTATTTTTAGGGCTGTTTTAAGTGGTTTTAATGGCATAACGTTTTGTTTGTATAGTTGTGCGCAGTATTTGTTGTATGACTGAAATGTGTTGTCAAAT
This sequence comes from Achipteria nitens, assembly GCA_034698525.1. Classification (NCBI taxonomy): domain Eukaryota; kingdom Metazoa; phylum Arthropoda; class Arachnida; order Sarcoptiformes; family Achipteriidae; genus Achipteria; species Achipteria nitens. The sequence goes on along the minus strand of JAQGBR010000844.1, from coordinate 4,045 downwards.
GAATTGGGAGTTTGACTCAGACTTCTCACTGCTTTTTATTGCAATTGAAATATAAATTCAATTCCTATCCAATTATTTAGTTATGTTGTAAAACAGCTTTGATTTTGATTTTTCTATTTTGTATTATCTCTCAAACAGTGTTTGCTTTAGTTTTTCAATAAATATTTTTCTTTCAATTGATATCTTTCTCTCTGACGTCAAAACTATTTGACAAATAAATTGTCTAAACATTAAAACTTTTATTTTATGATTTACTAAAATTAAGATAAAAAGCGAACAAAAAATTAGTTTCAATTTTCTGTAGAAAACTACACGAAATGACAATTAAATAAAAATTTATTAGAGATTAAGTTTTTTAAAAAACATTAGATTTCATTAAAGAAAAATTTTTCCTGAAAAGAGTGCCTTCACTTTGGATTTAAAACTTTTAGTATTTTAAAAATACTTTATTTAATAACTTTTTTTTCTCAAAAATGAATTAATGGGTTGAGTGAAAACATTGAATAAAAAGTTTGTAATACTTTTTTTAAAATAAATATTTTTTTGGAGGAGAAATCTTTAGAAAATAAATTAAAAGTAAAAAATTAATTATACTTTTAGTTTTGACTCAAGTATTGAATTACAAATGCAATAGAAGTTAAAGTCAGCGAACATTAATAAGACTACAATTTCTTTATTATTCACAAGACTAGTAAAGAATGGAAGAGAAGGATAGAGTCAAATAAATTCCCTTTATTTCAATTGAGTTCAAATGAATTTTCATTTATTAACTTCTTTGAGAGTAAGTGAATGGAGAGAGAGAGAGAGAGTGAGAGTGAGAGAGAGAGAGAGAGTGAGAGAGAGTGAGAGAGAGAGAGTGAGAGTGAGAGAGAGAGAGTGAGAGTGTGAGAGAGAGAGTGAGAGAGAGAGAGAGAGTGAGAGTGAGAGAGAGAGAGAGATCAAAGAATAATTATACCGAAGAAAGACATTAAAACTGAAACCGAAGAAGAAATTAATGTTAATAAAAACAAAATTAAATTCATTTCTATTGAATAATACATTTTCAGTTAAACTACAAATAAAATATGTTTTTATTCATTTAAAAGTTTTTTATTTATAAAATATAATTGCAATCAATGGACAAACTTAACGAATATATTAAAGCACTGAATTTATGGGTAAAAGTCTAAGACTATGCCTAAATCTTACACTTTTGTGTGATTTATATTTGGCTAATGACTTAAAATTTCATTTCTTAAAATTATAGCAAAAAATATATTTCACTTAAAACCGAATAAAGTTTTTAAATATTCTTTTTATTTAATAATTTATTACTCTTTTGTCAATTAAATCATTAATTTTATTACATAATTTATTAATTTAATCTAATTATTAATTAATTAAAGGTACTTGATAAGAAACATTGTTAACTTTATTTATATTTTAATCATAAAATTCAAATAAATGTTTTTAATTGTCAATTGATTTATAGGTTTAAAAAAAATGAAACCACAAAAAATATACGATAATATACTTATTTTTTTACATGATATAAGTTATTACATAACACATTAAAGTTTACCCTGGTAATTTAGATGAAAAATATCTATTAAAACAGTTGCTTATAATTTGTTATTCTTAATAAATTAAATCATTCCCTAAAACAGATAAACTATTAATTTGTATGTTTTTTCCGAAAATAAGCAATTAACAATTTGCAACATGAACATTTTTAGAGCAATTACATCATTACAATATCTTCTAATTGTTTGATCTGGCTAAAAAAGTGATACTAAAGTGCTTTGACCTCAAGTTGTTTGAGGCCCTACTTATGTTCCCGAAGTGTTTTAATTATATTATTTTAACTAGCATGTTTTTCCAGAACATCTTTGACATTAACAGCATCATCAAGCTCACATTTGTTATTTTTTATTAAAAGTTCAAATTTTATGGCTCTTTTTTCATATAAAATCCAAACATTTTTTCAAATAAAAAATCATTCTTTTTAAGAAATTGAATTTATAAAGGTAATTATAAAAGGTAATTTTATTATTTGGTTTCTATTAAATTTTATTCATTTGATTTGATTTTTTTCAGAATTGAAGAAAAATGAAACAAACCGTTAATAAAAGTCTTTTGTTTTGGTTATATTTATTTGGAACATGGTCCTTTTTGGAATGTGTCGGTGACGAACCACGAGCACATGGACCAATAGTTTATGCCGTTTCAGATGCAGACACTGTTTCAATAATTACGGTAACAAAAGACACAAGCAACCAGGGCAATTACGGTCCACCTGGCAATTATGGTCAGCCTGAAAATTATGGTCATTATGGACAGCCAAACATAACCAATACCTGTCTGTACTTCAAATCGCAACTCCAGTCACATATACCGAACAGTTGTTACGAAACGAGAACTATAACTTTGCACCAAGCATCAAGAAACTATGAGGAACTGATCAACTGTGACGTGTGCACAATGGCTTGTCTGGCTAGTAGATCTTGCGAAACTCAAAATTCGTTGGCAGGGTACATTTTAGCTATATTGAACAAGGATCCAAAGATTATCGACGATTTTCTTAAATGTTTTTGTGAGTGTAAAGCATATTAAAGACAAATAATTAATAAATTTTTTTGTTATTGAATTGAAATAATTATTATTTTTTCTGAAATCAGTAGCAAAAATTATACATGTTAATTCAAATATAAAATTAAACCGTTTTTACTATTCCCTACTCATATTGTTATTCCTGATTTAGACTGAATTGGATCATGACTATATGACCTTACAAACTTTTTAAATTATAATTACTAAACTTTAAAAAGCGTGAAATATGTTGTCATCGCTTTCATAGCTGTAGTTTTGATGAATTTGTTAAGTATTTGGATTAGTAAAGAATCCCATAAACCATATCCTATGTTATGTTCCTATTTGTGTCGAAGAAAATTACTGAATCCTTAGAGACAAATAATGAAAATAATGTCATTTATTGAACTCTTTTTCGGGACCTGTCATTTGATTCTATTGCTATGATTTGTTTACTGTGAATAACTTTGAGTTCTTTAAATATCTCTATTTTGTGGCAATAAATATATAATAATTATATATATAATAATTACAAGTATTTTCTAATAAAATTAATTGATGAATTTCAATTTAATCTTTTTCAAAGCATTTCTAATGATAAACCGATCATAAGAACCGATACTTTGCCTATGAGTCTGTCGAACTCATTTATCTCTATTCTCCACAAAATGTGCTGTCCCCAACGAGTTAATAGATAATTTTAAAAGATAACTAAATACGATTAATAAAATAATAATTATATTTAAAGAGAAAACTAAATATGAAAACCTGAGGCTAATTATGAATCGATTCTAAAAAATCTATAGTTGTTTGAAATTGTCTGCCAGAGTCGGCCACTCTGGAAGTTTTGTGCTCATCAATAATCAGCCAATACTTCTTTTAAGATTCACTTTTGTTTTTAATTATGAATCAATTATATATCAATTAGAGAACAGTTTATATAGAATTTAAAAGAATAGGAAATCATAACAACCTGTGTTGAACTCGAGTAAAATTTAATTCCACAGAAGTTTTAAGAGTGACGTCTAATAATGGATGAAATCTAAAATTAAAACAATAGATAACTAATTATAACTATATCTATAATAACTAAATCTAAAACTTTTAATCCATTTCTCTTCCATTATCTGTTAATAATCAGTGATTAATTTAATGTTTGCTCAGATTATCCTAAATTACAAATACTGACAATAATTTCAATAAAAAATTATTCAATATTTCTATTATTTTTTCATTTTATTTTAATTTTTAAATTTTATCCAATTTTATCCTTTTATAACTAATTTTTATTAAAAATGATTTAATAGTATAAGATTAATGGTTAACTGGACCAGTCAAAGATTAGTGTCCCTAGAAGACCAGGCATAGCCATCACACATGGCCAAGGGGGGGGGGGGTATAGACATTATACCCCCCCTAGCACGAGAAATTTTGGAAATACCCCCCCCCCCCCTAGCATCAGACTTGTTATACCCCC
>JAQGBR010000843.1:0-10724 GCA_034698525.1 Achipteria nitens | reverse complement strand
AATGTTTTTTTGCATAACTTATAAAAAACTTTTTGATGATTCGAAGAAGAAATGGATTTTTTATATAACATTTGTTTTAATTTAATTAAAATATTATATATGTATAGACTGTTCTGTTTTGTGTGGAATTCCTATGGATTTCGAATGGTTTTCAATAATAATTATAAATTTAATTTTTTAAAAATTAATTATTTATATAATAATTATAATAATATTAATAACAATAGAATTTTATATAAGATTTTGTTTCAAAAAGTCATTTATAGTAATCATTTGTGAAATCGGTGTCAACAGATGTCCGGAGGAACGACTCATTAAAATTTCCTGATTAATGATTGAGTCAGAAAAATCTCCCAAAAATTACTTAATTGAAAATTAGTGTCAATCAAATAACAGTCAAATATCAATCAAACACCGATTTGTGAAAGAATTTCTCTGTTTTATAGTATTTTGTGGGAAATTTGTGAGTCTTTCCCCGGAATCGGTAGCCGTGAATAAAATAAACTTAACTGAGAAATGAGTTAATCAATTCGATGACAATTAGTCCGAGTGTTTAAAGTTTGGAAGTGAGGTCCTGGTCGTCGTCAGTATTGTCGACGTCCTGTTCCGCGATCTCATTCTCGAGCATCGCTCGCATTTCGTCGGTTTCGGTATTAGAGTTATCCGACACTTGTTTTTGTAATCTATCAGAAGTTTTTCTATTACTACTACTTGTGTTAATAGTTCTTATGGGCACTGGTGTTGGAATGGTTCGAGTGACAGCTCGATGACCACTCTTGTCGGCACTGCGGGACTCTTTGCTATCTCTTTTGGTCGAATCAATTTTGTCAGACCTCTCGGTCTTACACTTAAAGGCATTGTTCTCTTCGTGTAATCTTTTCTCTTCGGTTTCATCAAAGAAGTCATTGTTTTTGTTAGAGATCACAGACACGGGTTTTGTTGATTTGTTATCTGTTGTAACACTACTTGTAATAACTGTCAGATTATTATTGTCTTCAGTTTTTAAGTTAAATGTCGACAACATTTTGACGATTTCTGAAATGTGTTCATCAATTTTGGTCACTTTAGTGCTTAACTTTTGGATTTCTAACTTTAAGTCTATTCTCATGTCTATAAGCGATGCGATTATCTGCTGATAATCGGAACTATTGATACTCTTTGGCTGAATCACAACTTTGGTTACATCACTTGGTTTAGTGGTCTCGCCCTCCACTGCGATCTGAGGCACTCGTCTGCCTTCACTGTCCTGAGGCTCATTAGATTCCTCGATGGTTTCGGGTCGAGCGCTACCACCGGTGGCCACTCGCGGCCATTTGTTGCCTTGAGTTGGCGGCCGAATATCCTTAACAACATGGATGTGCTCTGATTTCTTACAGACTAATTCTGTTCGTCGAACGGCTCCCATATTTTGATCGTCTCTGTCGGAGGATTGTTTGTCCATCACTTCTGTGTCCAAATAATCAATTCTTTGTTGGTTGAGATCTCTGTGTTTATTAATATCAGTTAATTGTTGGGGAACTACTCCGACATTATTATTGTGTGTGGCGTTTGCGAGAGCAGACGCCCATTTGGAGGCACCTCTACTGCCACCCGTACTCGTTCTCGACTCTGGCTGTGAACTAACCGGTAGTCGAGGTTTTTCTATTTCGTGCGTTTGAGTCAAAATTTGAGGCATTTCTCCCTTTTCTAAGTCTTGAGAGGCCGGTGCATGAGTTAGACTGGAGCCGGGTCTGCTTTGAGGCACTCCACTATCAGAGGGTTTACGGAATTTTGAGAAAATTTTCCTAACTAAATGATCCTGAGCTAAATCAGGTATCGGATCATTCTTTCGGCGCTCAGCCAACTCCTGTTCGCGTTTAACGTCAGCCACTTTTCGGAATATTAACTGAAATATTAATTAATTTAAAAATTATTTAAGATTTGACTCTTAATGTCTAATATTTATTTTGGAACTCATTGTAACGAAAAGTAAAATAAAAATATATTAAATTCAAACTTAAATCTGAGTAAAGAAATAAATTACATATACTTTGGATCGTAAATAACTTGAGATATAATTCAATTATTTTGAAATTTTCAAAAACAAATTATTCTTTTTTTTCAGTACCGACTACTCTTGTATATTATTAATCAAAGTACTAATATGGCTATGAATCTATGCTTGCTATTTTTATTTTAAGATTTGATTTAAGATTTTTGAAAGTAATGTAATAATAATAATAATAAGCATTCAGTGTTATAAGACACGCAAAAGTGTAATAAAAATTTTGTTTCTTGCAAAAAAATAAAAAGTAATGTTTGATTAGTTGAGAGCCAGTGCTCAATCCTTACCCTATGTCTAAGATTATAAGTGAGAATAAGATTTCTGGCGAAAGAGTTGGCGAACGCCTGATAAAAGTTGAGCACTTCTATTAGTTTGTCCCTTTTAATTGCGTGAAGATCGCAGTAAGTGAGTGCCCGAACATTGGCACACGACTGACCAATAGTCGGCTCTTTCCAAAAAGCATCACCAAAAACATCACCCTTTCCTAAAATGGCGACCACTTCGTCCTAATGACAAAAAATAAAAACTTTGATTCGAACCGAAAAAAGAAATAATAATTTTTTTCGAAAGACATTAAGAAAAGGAAATTTAGACACAAATTGAGGAAAAATGCATTAATTTGTAGATAAAGTGTTTGCTTATGACTCACGTCTTGAATGACTTCCAGAGAACCCGATATTACAAAACAGAGAGAATCGATAGACTCTCCGACGTGATAGAGGAGATCGCCCGGTGCGCTGTGATCCATACTGAAGTACATGGCCATTGCTCTGAGACAGCCATCACTGGCCAGCCTGAAGGCCGGGTGTTCGTTGAAAACTTTTCGATTTAAGTGCACGCATATGTCAGCCGTCATATCCTTTGGACAATAGCTCAACACTTTTTTAGTGTCGATCCCTTTACTCATAGCCCACGTCGAGACCACGTAATCCATTACACGTTCGCTCAACGCTTTTGGCAATTCATGTAATTTCATGAATTCCCTGACATTGTTGAGCATATCATGATATTTGGCCGTTGCGCTCGTCATTTGCTGGATTATTGTAGTCACGTGACCGAAGATTGTCGCGTACAGCAGGGCTTACATCAAAAATAAAAGACAACCATTAGTTCAGACATATTCTAAATTCAATCGTTTCTAATGAATTGACAATTAATTGAAAATTAATGGACAGAGGGGTGTGTTATGCTGTGTCGGTGCTCACCTCCAATAACCATCATACAAATTGTGAATACCTGACCGAATTGATCACTCAATTAGTATTTAATTGTTTAAGTGTTTAGAGTGCAAAAGGGGACTAACTTTTTCATTATCAGTTTCTGGGGCGACATTTCCGAAGCCGACACTTGTCATACACGTCATCGTAAAGTATAACGACGTTATATACATTGTCTTCCTGTCGGGTCCGCCTTCCAGTTCAATACTGTCGGTGGCGTTGTTCGGTCGAAAATGAAACTGACTCTACACAGCAATAGGTGTTCACATTTATTATCACTAATGCAAAACCAGCCTAAAAACAATGGATACCTGAGTGACATTTCCGAGTTTCCACAACCAACTATATTGGAGAGCATTTTCAGAATCACTTCTTCCAATGCTATACCAAATACAGGCCAACCAATGGGCGACCAGCATATAAAAACATAACAAAAGTATCAGCATTGCAGCACCTAGACCAATTGAAATGTTCAAATAAATTCAATTTCAAGAATATTTATCTAAAATCTAATGAATTACGAAAAACGTTTGAAATATATATTTAATAAATAAGAGAAAAATGTAATAAAAATAATATTAGAGCTAATAATCCGAAAATAAATTCAAGTAATATTTGTCTCCACATAAATATTAAATGATTTTTTCTTTGAGTTTTATTACATTTTTGAATCCAATGTCAATACATTGAATGAAGTTTTGATACATTCAAAGGTTATTCAAAGTGAAAGAAATTCAATTTCAGTTCAAATTTTTCTCGGCTTCAGATCAATGCTTACCGTATTCTAGATATCGATCAAGTTTTCTAACCACTCTTCCCAGTCTGAGAAGACGCACAACCTTTAAAGCACTAAATAAGCTACCGATTCCTTGCTGTAAAAAATATAAAAATCAAACACAATTTTGTTAGTAATCATAGTTTCTATAGTTTTAGCCATTTTCAGAGGTGGCCAAAAGGGAATTAACTCATTCCACACGATATTTAGTGCGAAGAGTGAAGCACTAAATCCACATTTTTTAGCAAAACTCAATTTATGACTATCCATGAGCTTTAATGGCATTTCAGAGCCCTTAAGATCACATTTAAGAAGAAAAAAAGTTTTGATTAAAATTTGTGAAGACATTAAAGTCTTGGGAATGAATGGTGAATGAGTTGACTCCAATTGTTTACTAATCAGTAAATGTTTGGCCACTTCTTTGCATTTAAATTATTTGATAAAATTTAAAGAACAGTAGACTCACATCTTCTGTGTGGTCGAAGGCATTGAAGATATCATAGGGGAGGCACGACAACAAATCTATTATGAACCAACTCCTCAGGTAATTCATTCTAATTATTTTTGGATCTGAGACTACTTCTCCTCCCGGCCCGACAAATGTTGTGTGAAAGTTGAGCACAATATCGATAAAGAATATCACATCTACTATACTATTGGACACAAATTGGATAAAAAAAAGATTTATTGTTATTATTATTATATTTGGCTATTCTTTCAGTGATGGCCACTAAGTTTTATTGTAAAACTTAAATAAATTGAGCAAGCTTATCGGCCATAACCTATCCAAACAATGTATTCTCTTATTTTATAAATTTGAGTTAAAATATTTGTGATTTTAAGTGAGATTAAAATATATTGCATTAAATTATTTGAATTCAAAGGATAATATCTGCAATTTCTAGCCATTGCTGGAAATGTCTGGTAATTCTATTATATTATTCAGTGCTTATCAAACATTTTTGTGTTTAATAGTAATAATTCTCAATATTAGCGGAAGAAATGATAGATAAAAATCTAAGCCATTGTCATAATGTTTGAATGACTACCTGTCGAGCACTAGAAGAGTGACGTCTTCAGATGTTTTATTCTTGAATGCGACATTATATGGTACCATTATGGCAGTGTAGAACGTTAAACACAGAATAACCCAATCCCTGAAAAACAAAAGTAAATTTTAGATCAAAATTTAATACTTCTTCCGATTAATTCATTAATTTTCACAAAAGGATTAAACAAAAGACAAAAAGAAAATTAATTGTATTTTTCTATTGTAAGGGAATAGACAGGACTCATACCAAATAGCTTTGAACGCGCAATAGTGTAGAAGAATGTGTGGCGGTGTCTTCGGTGCTTCCTGACGATATTGGGGCAGAACATCTGCATTCAGACTCATTAACTGTAACGATATATCAGACCAAAGTTAGACTTCACCAGTTGTGGTATTATTAAGAGTACTGACAGCAACGGTTAAGAAATAGGGTATAGATATAAGTGCAGTATAAGGGGTTGTTCTACACTTCCATCAAATACAAGAATAAGTTCAGCCATAAAAGTAAAAGCAAATTAAGCGCAAAGATATCTAAACTAGTGGTCGGTTTGGCCCTTAAGTCGCTATACTTTGTCTTTAATTAATTATATTTATATCTCAAGTCTTTCTCTTCTATCTTTTCAGATGTAATAATACTTTTGTCTTAAAATCCTTTTCACTAATATTAGACTAATTGTATTAAACAAACAAAATATGTCTTCATTTGAGTACTTGTAATACAAGTGATGTTTTTAGGCCTGAATTGTCTGATAAATTGAATTTTATATTAAAGCTCACAACGGAATTGGATTGAGTGTCGAAATCATAATAAATCAAAATATTATTCAAACAAAAAGAAAAACAAATAAAAAATTTGGCGAAAATTCTTCAAAACCGCTGAGGAATTGAATTTTTAATTTGAATACTTAAGGGTTGACTAAAGTTATCCAAAGCTTAAGTAAAGACTAAATTTTTTGTTTTTTTAAAAAATAAAATACAATTAATTACATCGAAAATTGAGACAATTCTAATGGTTATCCTCTGTTTCTCTATTTCTTATGAACATCTAATCTGTCTCTTAATTCAATTTAATTGAAACTTTTAATTAGATTTTGGCACTTAATTCAGACAAATGCCCGAATAAATTGTCAATTTCTTAATTTCATGTCTTTCTTCGTGTCTGACTATTTCTCTTCATAAATGCGATCCAATAACACAATAGTCATAAAAAAACGTTACAATAATAAAGAAACTAATGCTTAGAATAGTGCTCCAGTGTTGGCCAGAATTGACTGACATTCCTACAAAATTGTTTTATACTTTAGGGAAATAGCGATTGTTCATGATCAAATAATATATATATGAGTAAAGCTATCAAATTCTTTCGATTTTGTTTGGTTTAATTGAAATTTTAAATTTAATTTAAGGATTTGTTTGGATATTAATTATTGATTAACTTTTAATATTTTTAGAGTAAGTAAATACGTGTAAGGAATGAGTGGTCATCACTGGGGATGTCTTATATGAGAGTAAATCCTGAAATGCAATATCGATTCGTTAAGTGTTAGACATTAAGACTTTTCTGAGTATTGTTTTCAACGCATTTTTTATTTATTGACTTAAACTGATTTATATTTTGACAGAATTTAGAGACAAATCTTTTATATCGGATATGATTTAGATTTAAAGATTGTTTGAAATGTTTAATGAATTTTATTGATCGCAAACTTTGGAGTAATCGAAGAAAACATTTAATAAAAGTGATCTAAACTTCTAATCAAAATATATGAAGAGAGTACATACGTGTCCAAGACTTGACTGTTTTGTTGTCTCGGATTTGATGATTGGAAGGTGCGATGAGAACTGGCTGGCTAGCACAGACCGGCTTCTGGTCACTGATCGGGCTAATCGTGCGAATTTGCTCAGACCTTTGGCCGCATCCTCTTCTATGGGCTGTTTTAGTGCTGTTATATCGCGAAATGTAAGCAAAAAGAGAACTACGATATCCTTTTCGTTTCTGATGGGAGCGATGTGTAATAAAAGCCATAATGGAGTCCCTATTTAAACATATGTTTATAAAATAGCGATAAAAATGATTTAAAACTAAATATATATTAAAATTGAATTTTTTGTTTCACTCTTTGCTCACTATTTATTCAACGCTTCAATGGATAAACAGTAAACAGAATAGAGTGCAGACAATCCATTACAACATTTATCAGGAATATATTTGCATTACACAACATTTGTTCACATAGTTCACCATGCTCATTGATTTTTTAAGGCGTAAAATGACATTTTTCATACAGAATTTCAGTTATTGATACCATGAAAGGCAATATCTTTCCACTTTCTGTCTCAAATTCAATGACATATTCTTTGTTTGTATTAAACTAAAGGATGACTGGAAAGATGTCATCCTTTGAATTAATAATCGAAACTATCTTTTTATAAGAAACATGTTTTTTGAGTAAACAAAACATTTAAAGCACTCAAATATTACGGTAAACACAATAAACAAAAACTAATCGTTTAAATACAAACCTAACTCTAATTCAAACTCAAATACAATACCAGGAGTTATTAAAATGTAGAGACAAATTAATCTGTGCATGAGCTTTAATAGCTAGTTTACTTTAAAGTCATTATCTAATACATTATTTTTTTAAAATGACTAAAAATTGATTTCTTATCAAATTTTTCAATAATTGACAAAAGTTTCAATAAATTAGAAAAGATTTAGTATTTTATATGATTACGAATTTGTAAACTATTCGTTGCAATCAATTTGTAATTAAATAATAAAAAAAATTTAATCCAAAACAATCAAATTTAGAACAAAACGCTTTCAATTGTTGTTAACAAACACTTTATGAAACAAATGATCACAAATATTATCTAAATTCCATACTTAGTAAGAATAAACTTGCTAATTTTCACTAAATATTATTTTAAAATCTTAATTTTCAGTATTTTGCAAAATAATGAAAACGTGTTATAGTCTTATGAATATATTATATAACTAATAATTATTAAAAATTGAAAATAAAAACCTTAACTTTGAACAAATGAATTGAGAGTTTAGTCTCATTTCTATTGGATTCAAAATGAGTGGATATTTGGAGTCCTGTACTGAAAATCAATTAAAATATTCCAACCCTTTATTGAGTGCATCGACACAATATATTTTGCATAAAAACATTGACTCTAAAAACTAAGAGAACATCAGATAATTTGAAGCCCAGAATAATAATTTTCTTTAAGAATGAGTTCTATTTTTAGTGATTTGTAGTGCACTTGAGTTTAATTTATAAAATGAAAACCTAAATGTATGTCAAATCGTATGAATACTGTTTTAGTAATAATAAGTTTGGGTCAATAGAGGCATACATTGCATACAAGAGTTTAGATAAAAAAAAGTATAACATAAGAGTTGAGTCGAGACTCAATTGTACGACATATATGAACCCCACCCAAACCAACCCAAAGCATTTGGCAAACAATCATATGTTTAGACCCTATTAACCGATTCCACTTCAACCTTGTCCGACATATGCTATCCTATAAATTGCCCGAATATTCCATTGATTCATATCATAACTCATATGAATACAATTTGCATACCTGTGCTCATCAAACAAAGTTTATTATTCTGTATACAAATAATTAACAAAATATTGTCCACGAATTTTGATTTCTTAATATTAATGAAATTCATTCAAAACATAAATGAATTTTCATTTGTTTAGAAAAACAGTTTTTAGAGAAAATTGAAAATATTTTATAATTAAAGTCATTAATAATTGACATAAATATGTTTTGCTTTATATTTTTGGTCATTATTATTGTTTATTAAATAGACCATGCTTATTGTCCCTTAATATTGAAATGCCCTTTCACAATTTGATTAAACACCGAATGTAATATATTTTATTTACTGCAGAAGATATACATCTGTAATGTTTAAAAACAAATGAACACGGTCGTTCATTCAAGTGATTTAGCATCAAGAATATGCGAAGGGGTTGGAGCTAAAATTCGCTAGAATAAAATATGGATTGTAGTTCGAAATATTGATTAAAATGTTTTGAAATTTTGAAAAACAATCTATGATATAATCAGAGTTGTTTAAAAATGTCAAAGGGTAGAAAATTCATATTTATTATTTATTTATGGCAAGTTTTCAGATATCTTAATGAACTTGATAATTTTTACTCAGAATGCATATTACACTTATATCAATAACTATAAATTGTTTTATTTAGTTGTCTCATACCTTATTTTGAATAAATTTTGATCATGTTCACTCTATAAATTAAAACTGTTTGCAAGTGGCCCTCAAAAGTGGCCCCAAAAGCATCGCTAGATATAAAACATAGAATATTATATTTAATATAATAAGTCTAATGATTTGTCTTTTTTGTAGGGATTCTAATAAATCAAATTTGAATTAATGACTACTCGTTTGCCAATAATTCGCATTAAACTCAATAAATAGAGAATAATTAGAGTCGAATTCACTGACTTTAGGACAATATTCAAATGACTTTGACTACACATTCATATACTTTGACTACTTGTGTGAAACACTGCTTTCTTAAATTCAAATGTGTTTGCGCTTAAACCGCACAATAATTACGTCTATAAAAGGAAAATCTGAAGGCATTTGAATACTGTCTGAAGTATATGAATGTAGTCCGGAGTGATATTCAAAGTGATTTGAGTATTTTCCTAAAGTCAGTGAATTGGACTGTAATGAGTTGATATTCAATATGTAAATCAGAGTCAATTGAATTGTCAATCTTAGGCCACAATTGTTTACTGACAAAAGAACTCTAATACTCTTATATAAGAAAATGAGTCATTCAATTGAATGTCTGACAATAATAGATGTTTTAAATAATGTTTGAATTAATGTAATTAGTAATTAAATTCGGTAATAAATGCTTGAAATAGTATTTGAATTATTTAATGATTTAAATAATGTTTGAATTAATTAATGATTGAAATAATATTTGATTTAATTAATGATTTAAATAATGTTTGAATTAATTAATGATTTAAATAATGTTTGAATTAATAAATGATTTAAATAATGTTTGAATTAATTAATGATTTAAATAATGTTTAAAATAATAAATGCTTGAAATAGTATTTGAATTAATAAATGCTTAAAATAATGTTTTAAATAATAGATGTTTTAAATAATGTTTCAATTTATATATACTTAAAAAAATGTTTGAATTAATAAATGCTTGAAATAGTATTTGAATTAATTAATGATTTAAATAATGTTTGAATTAATTAATGATTTAAATAATGTTTGAATTAATAAATGCTTGAAATAATATTTTAATTAATTAATGATTTAAATAATGTTTGAATTAATAAATGCTTAAAATAATAAATGTTTTAAATAATGTTTGAATTAATTAATGATTGAAATAATTTTTGATTTAATAAATCATTGAATTAAAAAAATGAGTAAATTAATGAATATAGTGTAAGAGAGTAAACCCCACGAGGGGTCTATTCTCTTTGGGATTAGACTATTAATAGTGATAATAAATTAAACGTTGATTCTAATTAACCAATAACTATGGAACTTATTGCTCAACCATTTTAATTCTTCGGTTTAAGCTTTAAGTCCAAAGTTAT
>JAQGBR010000842.1:0-10728 GCA_034698525.1 Achipteria nitens | reverse complement strand
GATACGTTTATTAATAACTCTAATAAACTAAAAATCAATTTAATTATCAAAAACCCAAAACTCATTATAATTTGAGTTAAAACAAAAAAAAATGCAATTAATTAATGTATTCAATCAAATAATAGTTCTTAATATCAGGTTCTGAATGAAAAAAAAGTTCATTTCATAACTTTAAAATACATATATATTCATAGAGTTCATCAAATCATAAGAAATTGATTAAAATTCATTATAACAGTAGTGCAAAACTTATCATGTTCACTTTCAATGTTTGTTTAAAAATTGACTGAACTTTTAATTTTTTACTGGAATTTAATATATATTTTGATTCAAATTTAAAATCAAAGTTGAAATCTATTTATATTTTCCCAAATTAGTATCTGAGTTTTGAATGATTCAAATCTAGATTATTGATGTACAAACATTGAAAGTGAACATGATAAGTTTTTGATTAGTCATATATTTGATTTAATCAGTTTTTATGATTTGATGAACTATGAACACAATTACTTGTATTTTAAAGCTATTAAATGAACTTTTTTTTTATTCAGAGACTGATATTAATTAAAATCAATTTTTAATTTAATTATTATTCAATCAATTCTTTATTTAATGAAAAAATCAATTAAATTGAGTTAAAAATCCATTGAAAACATTTAATAAATTGAATGAAAACTTAAATAATAAATAAGATTATTTCAAATCTAATGTTTATGTATTGCTCTTATAAGGGTGTGTCAATAGATGATGATGACTTTTTAGGTGCCGGTGCTTTTGATGGCTGTGCCACAACTATATCCCAATTGACCTCTGAGTCGAGAGCACCGATTTTGTCTTTACCCACTTCTTTGCCCCTATTGTCCACCATTTTGTTGTGGTATTCCTTCTTTTCCTTATATTTTTTATCTTTAGTTATCACTCCTTTTGGTGAGGGTTTCGGTTTTGTTGACTCATTTAGAGGTTTAGATTTTTGAGACTTAGATTTTTCATCAACTCTTAGAGTGCCATAGAATACGATTATTACAAATATTATGGTAAGTATTATAGCGATTACGACACCGACTATAATCCAAACCCAAACTGAACTGTTGGACGACTCGGACCCTTCTTCAGGTAATTTCTCGACGACAGCACTTCTCTCGACAGGACTGCAATCAAAGTATTTCTGAACATTAATATGTGTGTCAATGAGTTCGTGGTCTTTGCTTAAAGTGAACAGTCGGTTGTTATTTGATTTAATGGCCAAAACATAAACATTACTTTTCCTGATAAAAGCACCGATGAATTTCCAATCGTTAAGAGCGGGTCCACATTTCCAGCCGTCTCTCCAATCCATTGATGTTTGAAATGTATTATAACAAAGCCATCCATACGGGTAGTGGGCGTTAGACACGATTATCAGTTCATATGTGATTGGATTGTAAACTAAAATGGTGTGTCTTCTGTCAAAACTTGAAAAGGCTATCAGATGTCGGGGCCAAAACGATTCTGCAGTTGAAAACATATTTCCTTTCGCTATCAGTCCAAACGGAAGGCTCGAACTGGAAGTCATTCGAGTGACCACTCCATCGACAACTTTCTTTACCTGATAGGCGCCGGCAAATGATTTTTTCTTATAGAACATTATCAGCAGATCCTTAGCCATTTGAATGCCTATGCAATTGTGGTCTTCTGTCTGACAGTTAGGAATGGCTGATATATATAGAATACTTTGCACCTTATACTTCTTTTCTGTCTGTTTGGCCGGGGCTGACATACTTTGCTTTGTCTCAATGTATGTCCACAACCACTGATTTTTGGTTAAACGGATCTGATTTGTCTGATCACTGAACACAGAGTCGAGTTTTGTTTCAACACAAAAGTCCGGTTCTGTTGAATCTGAGTTTTGTGTATTGATTACAGGATTAAACATCAAAACGAGTAAAAAAAATATCAATAAAATGTGTGTTAAACCCATTTCTAACAAAAATTTATTAATTAATCAAAAGATTGTTTTCAAAAAAGTCTTAAAAGACTTGAAAAAAGTTTAAATTAAATAAAATAATTTTTGAATTAATAATTTGATGAATACTTCACGTGATTTCAATTCAATTACATATCGATGTCTCTCCAAAATCAAAATTTCGATTAAAGGATAAAAATGTTTTAAAAATGAAAATAATTAAATTCAGAGTTTTATAGATTCGAGTCATTTATTATTGTGAACATAAACTCTAATTTAAGTCAGATTTTAGCCAAAAATTAATAATTTGATTAAAAATCTTTCATTCTTTTGTTTTTGTATTCTTGTTCTGAATCCGGAGATGAAAGATCAGATGGCCTGGAATTCAATCGAAAGTAATTGGTATCAATCTGATCACTATTCCGATCAATTGATTCTTTCAAAACTCTAATTCGGTCCCAAAGAATTTTCTTTTGGTTTCCTGTATTGAGGTTTGGGACCAAATAATTTCATTCTTTTATTTTTGTATTCTTCAGAAATATTCAGAAATTGCAATCTTTTTATGTAATAATAACTTTTAATCATTGAATCCTTTGTTGAGATTTCCAAATATTAGATCTAATGTTAGAAAAGAAAAAATTTGAAAATTTCTTTCGAAACAATTATTTGAAAATAAAATTTTAAACTTTTTTGTTCGACACTCACACAACACAGCCCTCGAAAGCATTGTTTTTGATCCTCAGAATCCCTTATTCAATAGAAGAGTTTTCCAAAGAGTACTATTGAAGAACATATCTGGGTTATTGAGCACACACTAGAAAAAGAATGAATGTAATCGATGTTATAGATAACATGCCAGAGCAGAACTATGTCCCACAAATAGGACAATGGTTGAAAGAGGTCTGTGAGCAATGGCCACTTCCACGAGCAATGTTTGCAGATTATGAGGAGACAGAGGGGGCTTGGATGGATGATATGGATTTTGTGCTCGATGATCTAATTATGTTTGGCACTGAATTGGCTCAAACCCAGGAATGGCTACACTTCAGAGGACTAATCGATGGAATTCTTGGCGATGAAGTAAATGAAGTAAACTTGGAAGGGGCTGAAGCAATTCAACATCTCTCCGAAGAAGATGCGATTGAAAATATAGTAATGAAAACCCGAACATTTCGTCAAAAGATAGCACTCCACGCCTCCTATTTGGCACCTCTTCTAACAATGGATGAGCCCAATGATATCTCACTATTGTATCAGAAAAGAGTGATGGGCGCCATTCGATGGATAGAAAGCATTCGGGATATTTTGATTCGAGGGGACAATATAGTCGCCGATTTGGTCCAATATATTCAATATGGTCCAATTATCGAGGTTTTTGTTGCACCTCCTCAACCTCCTGAACCTCCTGGAGAAGACCCTGACCCTATTGCTCCTGTTCCTGAGAAAATTCAACATGGTCCCTATGCTCAAGACATTTTTGACCACTTTGAAAATTTAGATCATTAAGAGCACATAGTCACCAAATATTACAAAGTTTTGAGTAAATATTTTTCTTAAATAAAGAGAATATATTTCACTCATTGACTCAATTTATTAATTGATTAATTAACAAATAAATAGACATTTAAGTTCCTTTAAAATTAATTTTTAATTAAATGGATTAATATTTTAGATCCAAATTTAATCACAATTTCAAAAACATTTTTAATTCAATTATTTGATAATAATTTTCAAATATTTTTTAATTTTTAAAATCATTAGTTTTAAATAGTATAGAATAAGCTCAGGGCATAATAGGGCATCTTTTTCTATATTGTTTATCTAAAAACACTTCAAAATTTTTACAAACAATATCTGAATTTCGATTGTTTTGGAATAAAATTTTAAACTTTCATTATTCGATCGGACAGACAGACAGACAGGACAGCATAGAACAATCAATCAAATGACCATTCTTACTATTTTGGATTATTTACCAGACAGTAATTATTGGACAGCAATAAAAGACTGGTTAGAAAATAATGGACAATTGCCACCACAAGAGGAACTACAAGACCCCAATTATAGTCAAAATGAGGCCAACAGACTGTCCAATTTACTCCGTGTCTTCAATCAGTTAAGTGATTTTAGTATAGTTTTGGAAGGTATGGAGCAAAGGTCTAACTTATATGAACAGCTTGAATCATTTATAGGAGATACTGTTGGTCAGCACAATCGAGTAGAGGCGCAGTCAATACACGAACTTTTTTCAACATTTGATATTCAGCTAAAACGACAGTTCAATGAATTAATCTCTAATTTATGGCAAACAACAGTGAGTGTTGCGCCCACTTTACAGACAACACCACCCAATCAGAGATCCAGTTTAGCGCAGAGAAGAGTGTCCGCAGCCATTAATTGGATCGAAACAGTGCGCCACACTTTCCGACGGGCAGAGACTATCTCACAAAGATATCAGGAGTTCAATAGTCCACAGATAGTGGACCACCACATCAATTGCCAAATAATATTAAACGAACTTGCTCAAAATCCAAATGAGAACCATTGGCCTCGACTACAGGAATTCTTACAAATGGAAGATCTGTCGGACACTGAAGCCGAAGAAGAATACCTCGAGGGAGAGGACCAGATAATCAATGAATTAATTAATTTCTTTAATGATTTGATACAATTTGGGGACGACTATGAAATAGAGCCGCAATGGATTGAAATGAAGTCAAGAGTTATTGAATTTGGTGACCAGGATGTAGAACTGGATAACTGGGTTTTGGCCAGAATTATTCAACAAATTAGTACTCATCCTCTAATTGAAGGAATGAAGAACACTCTTATACAGACAATGGTATTGTTCGAAAATTTGCTCATCAAATTGGCGCCAACTCTGGCCAGAGATCCGCCTGACCATACTACTATGTTCGCTCAGCATAGAGCTATGGCTGCTTTAATTTATTTGGAACGTTGTCGAGACATTTTCAGAGAAACAAATAGAATAATTCATAATTTGAATCAATTTCCTCAATATATCCATTATATGACACAAAAGATGGCACAGAACTACAACGAAGACATCGATGACGAGAGATTCAATGATGATGACGAGGAGCCGGATCTCTTTAATCAAGAAGATGAAGAAGAATTTGATGATGATGAAGAAGTTGAAGAAGGCTTTGACCCACAGGATGCTTTTGAACCACCACCAGGCTCACCTGACCTAGGATATGACAGTGGAGACAATGAGTTAGAACAGGCAAATCAATAGCGCTCTCAAGTTTTATGTATACCTTATTTTTGGGCAAATAAAGGAAATGTATTCATTTGATTAAAATTATTAAATAAATAATTATATATTAATAGTTATATTGTGTCTGAAAAGCTTATATTAATACCATTCCATCACATCTGACAAAAGCCTGATTATATTATACTCATTAATATTATTAATAATTAATTAAATGTTAAATATTATAATATTATTGAGATTTTAATATTTTTTTTTGATTTGTATATAAATTATTGATTTTTATTTAACTCTTATTATTCAGACATTAATTTAGTCTAAAATAATTGAATTGTTCTGAAATTCACAAAACAAATGTTAACCATATTTCCCAGTCTTTCCGGGAATACTATTCGTCTGAGACTGGGAGGTAGTGTACCCTTATTTATAGTCTTCAATATCTAATGCTGTGATTATTTTTTTCAAATAATTCGATCAAAAGTTTAAATAATTTGTTTTTTTAATGATTTTCTTTTAGATAACAGAAACTAAAACTTTAATAACAGAAAAGTCGGAAAAAATTATTAAAACATTGATTTTTGAACGAAAAATAAGTGAATTTCAAACAATAGATTCCCTAAACTTTTATTAATATTTTCATATCTTATGTCTCATAACTTAATTCTACGTTTAATTCAGAGCTGACATCAAAGTTAAGACTTCTTAGTCGTGTCTCTGAATATTATTTTCCTTGATTTAAGGGATGACCACATATTTCTCTTCCAGTACCACATCATTAGACACAACGGCACCAGAATTAGTATAGCCTTTGAGTAAAGAATAAATTATAGATTAGTTTTACAAATATTTTATGGCTATCCTTACATCGATTGACATCTTTTTGCGAACGTCGTGTTCGGGCTGTGCGGCCCAACTCAAGAAAGTGGTCACATCTTTTGCCATTTGTGACTGAGTGGCTGGCGTTCCGTCCGAGTATTCAATGGCTTCGTTGTATAGCGCTTGAGCCATACCTATAGCGCCGCTGCCGCTCACGAAATAGGGATTGAAGTGCATTCCTTCGGCTAATTGGACGCCCGCCGGTGCGTCACAATAACCCGTCAGTAATGAAAATATGTAATCCTTTTTTGGGGGGAAAACCAAAAATTAATCAAAAATTATTAAACGAAACTTTAATTTAGTTTAAAATAATTGTTCGAAAATTTTAAAAACAAATGCAGACCTCATTTCCATGTCTTCCCAATACGATTAGACTGAGATCGGGAGGGAGTGCGCCGTTATTTGCAGCCCGAGCGGCCTCTTCATTAGGATAGGGAGAGGGAAAATAATCAAAAAGTTTGCCGGATCTCATAAACATCTTTCCGACGTCGTCCGGTCCGTCCTGTACTTGAATCTGGAGAACAGAATAGAAAACACAGAAAATTGAATAAATAATCAAAAATATGAGACAAATGGGGACAGACCTCATCGGCCTCGACTTTAGCCTCGTCTTCTGTGTGGCTGACGCCTACCAATTCCCGATAAGCGACATATTTCATGCTATGACAGGCGGCGCAGACCTGTTTGTAGACTTCATAACCGCGACGAATGCTGTCCACAAAAAATACAAAATAAAATCAATGTTTAATTCAAAACAAAATGTTATGAAATGACTAAAAATGTGATAAATTTGGTGATTATTCATGCAATTAATGACATTAACATTAACCTTGCATGATCAAAACTCTTAAGAAATCCATTGTGAGACCAGGGATATGAAGGCGGATGTAACTCCAGGTCAGATGCCTTTACCGACTCATTTAATACATAATAAAGACCTACAGCGGAAGCGCCCACCACTCCAGAGGTGGTCAACAACTAGTAATCACAATAAAAGGTAAATAAATTTCAATAAATACTATAATTGTATTAAAACTTCATTTTAGAAACTCTTTGTTTGAACTCATATTGACTTCAAATCTATAAATCAATTGAATTAATGATAATTTAAGTACCGATTTCTACCACTAATGAAGAATATTCTTCTCACAAATGGATATCAATAACTAAAGCCATAAATTGACAACAATTTCAGTCATAAGACAGTAATCAATAGATAAAAATCTCAATTTTTAACTAAAACTTTGCCAGAAGTTTAATAAATAAATTGCAAGAATATATTCCTCAATGTTTTGAATTAAAATAAAAATTTAGTAAATTTCACGAATAAATTGCATAAAAATCGGGATAAAAACGGTTTAAGAACCGAAATAAGGAACAGTCACTGAATTGATAACTAATAACAATAATTAGCACTAAATTATAGTTTAAATAAAATGAAATTTTAAGCCAAAATTTGGGTCCAAAATATACAAACAATGTTTCGGCCTTTAGTTGTGTTTCGATTAAAAGTCGTGAAATTAACCTTTAAAACAGTGGAGACAAACAGACAATAATTAGATATATTTTAATAATCATAATAATAGGTTCCAAATAAGTTCTAATAAAATTCGGGCTCAAAATTGTCATTTAAATACTGGAACTTACGTTTGAATATTTAAATGAATTTAAATGAAATTTAGTAAAACTTTTAGAATAAACACGGCTTAAGATTACGGCCATTTTTCAGGACTGGTGCCGACCATCAACTACAGCGCCTGATCCACAAGGTTTAAAGTCACCGTTGCCTATTTGTCCTGTCACCAGACGGCGGTACAGGTAAAAGGTGATAATGACATGGTAGATAATGAGCATGCTCAGGTTCCTCCTATTGTTGCCTCTAATGTGAAGCCATTTGTATTGTACTACAAACCAGTGGTTATGACACGGAATCAGAGGAAAAGTTGAATGAAATCCGTGTCTAATAATAAAACTGCAAAATTATGCCTATGGTTGAGCTGAGAGGACTGTCCGCTTTGGAGGCCTGGACCAGGAAAGTGACCGCTGGATACAAAGACGTGAAAGTGCACGATCTGTCCACTTCATGGAGGGATGGACTGGCATTCTGTGCTCTAATACATCACTTTAGACCTGATCTCATGTGAGGACTATTTTTGAAAAATATTTTTTGTGTCAATCATTATATCATTGCTTTTATGGGCTTTTGTTATGAATTAAGTAATAAAAAACATATATAACGGGTGTGTCTCATATCCGGCCCTTTGATAAAAATATGAATTTATTTAATGAGTGGTTATTTAATGAATATTTTTCAATAGTTATTCATTTGAACTCATTTTGGATAACCTTTTTTGAGGTTTATTTCCAGAGTTTGTTGTATTTTAAATGTCTTCAGAGATATCACTGAATAACTCTCTCTTTAAATGCACTGAATTTTAGACTCAATTTATTGACTTTTATTTGATTATTATTTTTGTTGACAAAACAAAACTAAAAAACTAATGATCTTTGATTTGATTTCAGGTCTCTCTACCCTTCCCTTAATTAAAGGCTAATTATATTTGAGAACTTATTTTCTGTTTATTTACTTATTTTTCTCGTCGTTTAACTAAAAGTCAAAACATTTTTCTCATTAAATTGATTTAAAACTTATTTTCAAAACTAAATATTTTTTTTTGTTTGTATTTTGGTTTCAATTTTTATTTATTTGATTTTATTTTTATATTTCCAGTGATTTCGATAGTCTGTCCAAAGAGAATATTCTTTATAACAATCGTTTAGTAAGTATTCTGAGCTCTGATTTTGATTTTGATCTCAACTTAAGAACTAATGTCCGGAACTGAGACATCAATTCTAACGTTTCTGTCATTTTGTTTGTTTTGAATGGGTTTTCACTAATTATTACTCGTTTTGTATTGAAACAGGCCTTCCAAACAGCTGAGAAACATTTAGGTGTGCCCTCTCTTCTGGACGCCGAAGACATGTTTAAACACGAAGAACCGGACCGGCTATCAGTGGCCACTTATTTGTCACAGTTTTACGAGTGCTTCGAAGGCCCGAAATCTGACAGAAAACGTTAGTCTCTCTCCTCTTCTTCTTCTAAATTAATAAATAATAATAATGACAATTATCTCAAATATTATTTGGGGGCAAAACAATCAATTTTTAGCCCCTCTTTGTGTCACACAATCGATAGTTTTTGCCACAAATTTTCACTGCATTTATCCCAAGAATTAATTAATTTTTATGAAACAATTTTTTAATGGATTTTCAATTTAATGATAATTTTTATATTTTTTGAGTCATTTTTTGGATTAATTTTATCTGATTTTTGTTTTTCTATATATTATTTTTGACGCAAAATATATTCACTGATATTTTTTTTAAAGATTTTATCTCAGATTTTAAGCCATTTTTAATGACATTTATTATTGAATCTATTGATTGAAAAGAGATTTCATTAAAACACTTTTTTATTGATTATTATTCTATACTCCGATTGCTATTCATATGATTTATAATCGGATTTAAAACAAGAATTTATTTTAATTTTTATGAAACATTTATTTTGAATTTTAATAATAATAATATTTTTTAAACGTAATATTTTTGATTAAAAATCAAGTTTTTTGATACAATTTTTAATGTAATTCTGTTTCCATTTATTTTTTGGCAATCAATCACTCGATTGATGAAAATTTTAACGATTTTTATCGAACAAAACATTGAAAAAATGATAAATAATTAATCAAATAATAAAAATCTTAATTAAGAAATAAATGTATTTTTTTGATGAGAAATAAATCTTTTTTCCCCTCAAATCAAAAAACTATTCAATTGATTGATCTCTTATTTATTGTCTCTTTTTTCTCTCTTTCTCTCCGATAGACTCCATAACTAAGTCGAGTCCAAACACTACTACTTCTTCCAAAACTATGGATAACATAACTAACTCTAGCGTTAATAGTAGTGATACTACCGGTGCTACTAATGGCCGTCCAACACCTCCAGTAAGTAATTTGTTGGCCAACAAAACAGATGACTACCTTTTGATAGACAAAACAAAAGCATATTTTGCTCATTCATTAAATGAAAAACAAATTAGTTTTTACACCAAATTGTGAGCCAAAAATGATTTTCTCATATATTTGTCGACAGAGAAAAAAATGGTTTGTTTTTCAATCAAACTCTCAGTTGACTGACATTCCCAGAACCTAATACATTATTTTCTGTTTTTCATTACTCCTATTTCTCCATTACCTGTCCTATTAATTAAGTTTATTCTTTTGGATGTATTTTTCAGTTGAATTCAAACCATAAACTCATTTATAATTCATTTCATATATATTTTCATTAATTTATAATTTGTTTTATAAAAAAAAAGACTAAACTTTTTCTCCGATGATTTGTTAGTTTTTAATGAGTTTAATATTATTCCTACTAATGTGTCGGCGCCTACGCTGACAATACCTGTCCATTAGCTGTTGCTAAACAGTTTTTCCTGTAATTTTAGTCGCGATGTGAGGGTCGGCTCCAAACTTATTACACGTTTTGCATTGAAATTAATAATTGACTCATAATTTTAATTATATTATTCTTATAATGAAATTCATTAGTGATTTGTTACTCATTTAAAAAAGGGATCCGAACGTATTCTCGTCTCGTTTTCTCT
>JAQGBR010000841.1:0-10730 GCA_034698525.1 Achipteria nitens | reverse complement strand
CTGTCAGGGGGGGATTTTCCAAAATTTTTCGCGACAGTGGGGGATAAATGGCTGATCCCCCCCCTTGACGAGGTGTGTATAATATTGATCTTATTAATAAAGTTTATATTATTTGGTCAAATGAACTACAATAAAAATTATTCTTGAATTGGTTTTAAATTTTTCATTGAATCTTGGGATTTATATGATCAACTTGCTTCAATAATTAATTAGAGCGAAGTTTTGATTTATAAATTGAATTAAATAGAAATCATTCATTTTTATACAAAGTATAAGTATTTTATGAAATACTCCCAAAAGTTTGATCTTTTGTTCTCTGAATGTTATCTAATCGATATCTGAGTACAAAATATTCTATTGTCTTATGACACAAATTAAAACATTACACATTTTAGTGTCAATTTTGTAACCTATTTCACAGAAGACTCATGCGATTACAAATCATTTTAAGTTCCTATGAAGCTAAAGCCTCGGTAAGCTAAAAATTATCTACAATTATCATCTTTAAAAACACTTGATTTAATGTGACTAATTGTGTTTACACAATCTGTTGTATCAAATTCTATGAAATAATTTAATAGATTTAATGAGAATAATAGAAATATATTGATTTAGTAATAATTATTTGATTATAATTTTAAGTTAATTTATTTAAGAATATTTATTTAAAATATGAGTGATATATTTATTTTTAAAACTTGTTAGTTTATTTTAGTTTATATATTTTTGTTTACCAAATTAGATAGATTAATTTTAATAATGAAAAAAATCATTTTAATATTTGTAGCTATAATAGTGTTGTTTGAATTAAATTGTTTATTCTTAAATAGATATTCAAAAATGAAATTCAAATTTAATAAATATATTTATCCAGTACAAAATATATTAAATCATTCAAATACTGCATTTCTTGTGAATACAATTAATTGTCAGATAATTCGTTGGCCACTATTAGACTCAGATGTCATCCCATTGTTTAAGAATAAAAGTGGAGAAACAATAAAATGTGAAATCAATCAAAATAAACACAACATTACTATCGAGAGATTTAATTTGAATGGCATTCAAATAAGGAATCCCTTAAATAAAAGTGTGGACTGTTTTGCTCAGACAATAAAGAGAGTAACAGGATCAGATGATAAAATTGAATATTCAAATCCAATCAATTTTGATGAAAACCTGATTAAATACTTTAGTGATGACATCGCAGTAAAGGTTAACTGTTCTGTGAAAGAAGGTAATAGTGATAATGAAAAATATTTATTAATTTTTTTCATTTCCCAATAGATGATGACATATATCTTAAAGTGATTCCACTGATTCCTAAATTTCAAACTAAAGCAAAAAAAAGTGTTGACCACAATCTGCCCAATATTTTACTGTTAGGAATCGATTCTGTGTCTCGTCTTAACTTTGATCGACACTTTCCTCTCACAAAGAGTTTAATATCTGAACATAAATTTTACACAATGTATGGCTATAACAAAGTAGCGGACAATACATTTCCCAATTTAACTCCACTTTTAACCGGATATTATGCAAAAGATATTTGGAACTCATCCGTGGAAAAAACATTTGATTATTTCCCTTTTATATGGAAAGTAAAGTCTATGGTTTACTGTTGAATTGAAAGAACTATAATTTTTTTACAATTTAACAGAATTATGAAGAAAAAGGTTTTACCACATATTATATGGAGGACGCGCCTAATATGAATACTTTTAATTTCAAAAAGAAAGGTTTTAGAGACGTTCCAACAGATTATTATTTGAGACCATTTTTCAAAGCTATGGATTCCGAGACAAAGAAATTTTGTTATTTGGATGAACCAGAAATTGAAGTATAAATGAATTTATCTAAAAATTATTTTTTAAAATTTAATTAAAATATTTACAGATTTATTACGAATATCTCTTTGATTTCATAAAAGCCATGAATATATGGAAACAAAAATATTTTGCCTTACATTTTATGGCTCGACTCACTCACGATTACTTCAATTGTGCCGGACTTATGGACCCGTTTGTCACAAAACTACTCAAACGCTTATTTGATGACAATTTGCTTTCAAATACTGTTCTCATATTCTTTTCCGATCACGGATTGAGATTCGGTAAAATACGTGAAACCCTATCGGGAAAGTATGAGGAAAGGCTACCATTTCTTCACATTTATGTTCCAAATAAATGGCGAAATGAAAATCTAACACTTAATCAAAACCGATTGACCTCTCCTTTTGATATTTACGCCACACTAACACACATTTTAAAAGGTATGCTTTCAATGATTTTACTGAATATTATCACATAAATAATAATTGATTTTAAAGGAGAACCCGATTATAGTTTAAAATATGGAAAATCATTATTAGAGTTAATACCAGAAGAGAGAAGTTGTCAGAGTATTCCTATTTCCGAGCACTGGTGTGTATGCCATACCAGTGAAGCCATTAAAGAATTGAATTCATTGAAACCTTTGTCAGAGTTTATCGTTGATAATGTGAACCATCTTTTATCACAAGAATCGCCTAATTGTGCGAAACTCTATTTCGAGAAAACTCTGTCCGCTTTTGAACAGCGATTGAATCATAAAGTTTTGAATTTCAAAAAATGCATTTCAGGAGATATTTGTCAAAACGATGCTGTTTTCAGTGATACAGAAGTCAAGTCACAGTCTAAACACTATTTAATAACTATTAGAGTGAAACCGAGTAATGCCTTATTTGAGGCAACAGTTAATTATAATTTAAATAATAATAAAATGTTATTAATTGGAGATATTTCTCGAATCAATTTCTACGGAAATCAATCGAATTGTATTAATGACTCATATCTTAAGAAATATTGTTTTTGTAGTGATTTTGTCTAAAAATTAAATATAAGGCATAATATATAGAAAAATACAAATAAATTAGAGTTTTATTTCGAATCTCTCTTTGATTTCATAAAAGCAATGAATAAAAACAAAAATAATTTTCATTACATTTTATAATAATGTGAACCACTTATGGACCCATTTGTCACTAAACTAATGAATCGCTTATTTTAGAGGTAATCCATTGAAATATTAGATATTTTAAACCCAAAGTATTTCTATTAATTTAATTTAATTCTTGATTAGGAGCCGGATATGTAAGACAATAATGAGACCGGAATTCAATTGATATTTGATTTGCATTTTATATCAAAAATTCAAATTCAGGTTTTAAGTCACGAAGCAATTGAAAGGCTAATCAAAAGTTTTGCAATTCCTAAGAAGGACTGTAACGCAACCTCACAAGTGGGTGCCGATGACCTCTATTTGGGAAGGTATTAGAATTAATAGTTAATATTTGTATAGTTTTTCAATATTTTTATTTCAAATATTTATTTTTAATATAATTTATATCATTAGTTGTTTCGAGAAAACTGGTGTCAAATTCGGTGATGAGAGGGACGAATGGGGTAGGGCTCGATTCTTTCCATTCTCACCTCAAGCGTGGCTCAACCCAAGAGTAGATGTTTATAAATCGACCGATTGGTTCAAACATTACAGTGTTCATCATTATAAAATGGTACTTGCTCAATATCAGAATTATTTATATTAATGCTTAATTGTATTTTTAATTAATTAAAAGGGAACCGACTGTTGTAGTGACACTTCCATATCATTTCATTACATATCACCCGACGATATGTATGTCTACGACTTTTTCTTATATCACATGAAAGTAAAAAAATGAAAAATACTGTGATTTTAATAATAATTTATTTTAAAAGTTATATTTTATTAATTTAAATAAAATTGTTACCTTGCTCAACTTTATTTTTTATTTGAATTAAATTAGATTAAATTAGACATAATATTAAGCAATTGATCATTTTTATATCACAGAATCTATCTTGCATTTTTAGAATTAAGCGTTTTTGGATTTATTCTGTTTGTTTTAAAAATTTCTCAATTCTTTTCTCACATTTAAGTTAAAGTTTTAACAAAATTTAAGTTTAATTTTAAAATTCAAAGCAATCAATAAATTAATGTTTAGATCTCTTTAATTGAATTGATCAAATTTTAAAGAATAATAACTTGGAAAATAATTATTTAAAATGTTGTGCTCACAAATATAACCTTGGCATTCTTGGTTATTTGCTTTTGAAATATGGGATGTTTTGAAATATTAATCTTTTCTTAGACTAAAAATAAATATATTGAATGTTTGTCTCTATATAGTCGGTGGTATACTTTCGTCTTCTGCAGAGGAGAACCCTTACTGGTGGAATGCCAACCATGTCTTCATACCCTACTGTTCATCAGACATATGGTCGGGTGACAGTCCCGCCTCATCAGCTGGTGATCTATCATTTCTTGGGTCCAGAATAGTATCGCAAGTGATAACAGAGTTGTTACCCCGAGGACTATCTGATGCAAAGCTGCTATTGTTAGCCGGTTCCTCTGCAGGCGCTGCAGGTGTTATGATTAATTTGGACAGAATCGCACAGCTCTTGGTTAACGCCGGATCTAAAGCAGAGGTTAGAGGATTGGCTGATTCGGGTTGGATTCTGGATAACCAAAACTTTAATAGTAATTATAAGAAGCCATGCGTTGATGCTATCAATTGTGCGCCAATGGATGCCATCAAAACTGCATTCAAGTAATTATCTTTGAATATCTCTTCAAATTGATCAGTGTAATGATCATGATACTTCTTTTCAATTATATTTTTAATTAATCATTAGATTATACTTTAAACGATGTTTTTATTAATCAAATTTAATAGTTATAAGACTTAAATCTCTAATTAAAGATCAAAAGTTTAGAACATTTTACTCGTATTTCAAACAAATCACTGATTGATATCAGAAACTAAAAAAAACTTTAATTTCTATGTGTTGTAGAATGTGGTCGAGTCATGTGCCGAGTGCTTGCGCTGCTCAGTATCCATCTGAGCCCTGGAGGTGTATATTTGGTTATAGACTATATCCGACTCTTCGGTCGCCACTATTCATATTCCAATGGCTCTACGATGAGGCACAGATGCATATGGATGGGGTGTCACTCACACAATCGCACCAACAATTCAAGTACATACACACATTGGGCCAACAGTTGCGGTCAACTCTCGAGAACGTGACCGCAGTGTTTGCCCCGAGTTGTGTCTCACACATAGTTCTGACTAAACCTGACTGGCGTTCGGTTACAATCAATAAGATATCACTTCCCGATGCCATCAGATGTTGGGAAACAAATACTTTTGAGTCAAATGCACATCATTTGACTCATCGGCACAGCACTAATGAGACGGTACTAAACGATTCACCCAATTATTATCGAAAGAAAGAGCATAAAAAGAAAAGAAGAAAACATATGAGAAGACGGCATAAGACTAAAAGAGAGCAAATAATCGGCGATAATAGCAGTAAAGCCAGTAATAGCCAACTGATTGGTCAGCACCGGACAGGCAATAGAGACCAACACGAGAGGCACCGGTGGTTAGCCCATAGAGATCAATGCCACCACTGGTTGGTTGATGACTGCAATTGGCCTCAATGTAATTCGCACTGTCCTAAAATACATAAAAACTATATGGACTGACCTCCATATCAATGGATATCAATGTTTTTTAATGATTTTTAACCATTTATTTGTAAATAACATGAAAATAATGCATAAAATTAATGACTATAATCTAGATTTTTAAGTAGACTTTTTCAATACCTCCCTATTTTGTAAATAGAGATCAACAATTGAACTTGTTAAGATTTAATTTGCTCTACAATGTACTCTACATACATTTCTAATGTAAATAATTAATTAATTGATAAACTGGTGGTGAATATTAAATCCAACAAAAGCTTTGTTTGAAGACATTTTTGGATGAATTTTAATTTTGTATATTATTTCTGTAAATTTCAATCAATTAAAACTATATTAACGTCTGATTCTAATTCAAAACTTATTCTGTTCACTCAATTCACTATTTGTGGTCAACTATTAGCACCAGTGGTATAGACGACGTTATTTATGTACACCATATTTCCATTTTTAGAGGTGCCCTTGGGAACACTTTTGATAGACACTTGCAAACAATTTTAATTAAGAGAATGAGCATTATCAACATTTATTAAAAAATAAAGTAAGAATTTAAATAGGTGAGATAAATAAAAGAACTTATGGTTAAAAAATACTCTCATAATTGTGAGTAAAAATAATCAAATCTTAATAAATGGTAACAGTATTTATGAACGCAATGTGTGTTCGGAGTACAGATTCTGACTAAAGTGTGTTCATATTTTCTCAACAATTGTATGCAAACATTCAATAAGTTTAGGTCTTATGTTGTCTTTTAAATTAGAAGCGATTCTAAACAACACAACAAAACAATATTAAAATCACAGAAAAGATGGCGAGAGGTATGGCCTAACACTTCATTAACTCTTCATTTATTATCCTCTTTAGGCAGAGGTCGCGGACACAAAGGCCAGAGAAGGCATTTCACTTCACCCGAAGAGCTGAAGGAACAGCAGAAGGACGGGTGGCGTCCAAAAAAAGACGACTCCGGAGACGACTCCAATGAAGAGAAAAGTGGTTCGGAATACGACTCGGACTCCGATGACTCCGGAAAAGGAAAGGGTGTGTCAGCACTGATACAAATAGAGAACCCCAACAGAATTCAGAAGAAAGCGAAAACTGTGGTTATGGGTACGGGTGCCGGCTCTTCAAGCGGCGGCGCCGCCGCCGAAACCTCTCCTCAAGAGGAAACTCCTCAGTTGTCCCGAAGAGAACGGGAAGAAATTGAGAAACAAAAGGCTCGCGAGACGTACAACCGTTTGCACGCTCAGGGAAAGACAGATCAGGCCAGGGCTGACCTTGCTCGACTGGCTATCATCAAACAGCAGAGAGAAGAGGCCGCTAAGCGTCGAGTCGAAGAGCAAAAGGCAAAAGAGGCCGAACTTAAAGCAAAACAGTCGTTGACTAACAAAGCGTTGGGCAAAAAGTGAAGCCTTCCCTCCGTTTATATTAAATAATTGAAAAATGAATTCCTTTTTTATTTTTGTCGCCATTTGTTTATACGTTGCAAAACCCTTAACCGGAACAGACATACAATTGTTTATTAAATATTGAATATTTCATAATTACTACGAATTTATTTTATTTGCGAATTGTATTTATGGTCAGTCTTTCTAAAGTCATGACCCAATCCAACAGACATTCAAATCAATGTCAGAGACCTAACAGTTGTCTAAATCTTCTGACAATAAATTGATTCAAATTCTAAATTAAATGATAAGTTTTAAGATAAATGTGACAAATGATGACTAAAACATCAAAATTTCTATAAATAAGTATTGATTTAATGATGGGTTAATCGTTGCTTACATTTCTTATATTGTTTTAAACTTCAATTTTGTTGAATATTAGTAACAAACCATTCAAACCATTATTTAGTTTTGAAATTTGCAGCAAATCATGATTTACTCAATTGTTTTCTTAAATTATTTAATGTATAGATTAATGTATTAAACATAATATTATTACAAACCATTTAATCCAATGAAAGTAAGTCTTCAGAGATATCTTTAAAACCTTTTGTCAACTTTGGGAACACAAGTCTTATAAATATTACCGAATATCAGCCCTAAAAGCATTTGTTTTTTCAACACAAATATAATAATAAGAACAAACCGAGAGAGAGAGAGAGAGAGAGAGAGAGAGAGAGAGATCTTATTATAAGAAATGACCAAGCAAGTAACTAAGGATTATACAATTCAAAATGTAACTAGATTTTATTAAAGAAAACTATTTTAATCAATATAATGTATAATTAGTTGATAGACAATTCAAAGTTTTTGTAAAATAATAGTTTATTATAAATTAGAAAAGTTAAAGACTGTGCCAAACAGTCCCAAACAGTCCCAAACAGTCCTGGTTGCTATTATTGAAGATAATAGCTATTAGTTACAAATCAGCCGAATATAGAATAATCTAATTTTTGTTTCTCTCAATTTTATTTAGAAATACAATTCTTGAGTCCATTAAATATATTGAATGATAAATAATCTGATATCAAAGGATCTCATGGGATATATTAGGAATGGGGAAACCTTTTAGTTTGAGGGAATGAGGATTGGATTTGTTGTACCGACTAAAAAGATCTGCAATATCTCCAACATTGTGGGCACACATTTACCGCATTTAGTTATCTATTGCCAACTGACCAACCAATGAATGAGACAAAAAGGACAGAATCAAACAAAAGCCCACATAATTAAAATCGTATTTAATATAGTGTTTACGTCAGAGAATTGAAGTAAAGAAAACTTAGTTTATATAAAAAGGAGAGAATAACTATCAACTCTTTCATTTTAGGTGTACTCATCCGCGCAAAAAAGATAACCGTTTCCTTTGAAGTCGAGAAAACATTTTTCAAGACTATAAAGTCTTGACTCTATTGTAAACTCCAAATGTCTGCAATCGTATAGAACTGAAAGACTTAATTATTTTGTTTTTATATACAGTTTGTAATTCAATTAAAAATAAGTTATGAATCCGTTTACGCTTAACATCAATGCTGTCATTACTATCTCTTTGGCCGCACAACTAGTCTTGAGTTTTGCTTCTTCTTCATCAGTACTTAGAGTTCAAAGAAGAGTTCCCGATAACGTTCTTCAACTAAAGGAGAGCACCACAACTCTCGAACCAGAAATTGAAAATATTGACGACGTGTTTGCTATTCCTATCGACGATTTCAGAGGTAAACCATATTTTAAATATATTTGTATTCATATCAATGATATTTTATGGTTTAATGAATTTAACTTGTTCATTTGATCAGTTCTTGATTTTTTTATCGTATTTCTGAATAACTTTAGAATTATGTTGGCTTAACAGCTGTGACTGGATAGCAATAAAGAGTTTTATCAAATTTAGAGACCGAGGTGATTTCAGTTATCTTAGCAAGATCAAATATTACTCTATTTTCGATATATTTTTTTAAAAATAACTTTTATTTTGAATTGAATTCTAAAAATATTTACAAAAATTTATAAAAATTTACAGAAATTTACAGAAATTTAAAAGTATTTAAAAATGATTGGAAAGCCTTTAATTCTTTAGACTATTGGTACGGAAGACGTCTCAAAAAGCGGTCACTTCTTGGCTACGATGAGGAGGACATTGAAAAGAGAAGTCAATATCAGCCATGGGGTGGCAAAAGAGCCGGTTATCCTTATATATTTCAAGTGCCCAAAGGTTTTAATCCTAATGGAGGTAAACGATCGGATGTCCTGTTCTTAAGAAATCCAAATGAAGACGAAAAGAGTCGCAAACGAAGAGCAAAAACATTTCAGAATTGGGCCGGAAAACGATCTAACAATGGAAAGTCATTCGAGATCTGGGGTGGCAAAAAGAGGGCCGACACCTTCAAAACTTGGGGTGGCAAAAGAGCTGACAGCTTTAGAACATGGGGTGGCAAAAAATCTGATAGTTTTAGGACTTGGGGTGGAAAACGCTCGGAATAATTATAAAATTTATTTAAGTTTTTATTTGATTTTTTAAAATTAAATTTTTGATGTTTTCCTTTTCAATGCTTTTTTTGTGAATCACAACAAATGGGGAAAACTATAAACTGGGAATTAATTGGGGGAAATGGGAAATAAACTGAGAAATTTAAGTTTAATAAAAATAAATTTCTCGCAATATTTTATTTGATTGAAATTATTTATTCATTGATAAGTTAAATTTGGAAATTAAACATGTTCAATTAGTAATACAATTTAGTTTTGTTTATGTCATTAATTAAACTGAAAATCATATTATTTTATATGAAATTAAATATTTTATTGAATCAAAATATTCAAAATATTACAAAAAAAATTTGTGAAAAACAGAAGTTTTGAGTCCATTACTGATATCCATTGAGACCGGGATTGTCGACAGGAATTAGGTCTTTATTTTTTGAGTAAAGATCCCAATCCATAAACGTATGAATTGCCATAAAGAGGTCTCGAACCATATGTCGGATAATAGCCATTATAGCCGTAGAGACCATAACCAGTGTTGGGATAAACATAATCGTAAGCAGAACCCGCCGGGACTAACAGTTCGGCGGCGTATGCATAAGCAAAGAGAGCCAACACAAAGATCTATTTAATAGAAGCAAGATTAATTAAATTGAAACAACTATTAAATAGTATTGAATGTCATAAAACTTACCAAAACTTTCATTTTGTTTGGTTTTAATTAAAATTATTTTGTTTTTGATTTTTGAAAAAATAAGTTTAAACTCAAAAAAACAGATCACTTTTTATACCTGAATTTTGTCCTTCACCTTGAATTTCACTTGGCTTATTAGTTTAAAGAGACTTCGATGAACTTTATCAACAAAAATACGAGTTATACAATTAAAATAAATAGAAACTCCTAACAATTTGGCGATTTTAGATAATCAAGAAATGCTATACATTTTAAAATAGTGTTTCACTGAAAATATATTAGAATTAATCAAACATTAGATTAAGAATTGACTAAAATTCTTAATTTAAATTCACTTAACGTTTAATAAAAAAAAATACCTAAAAATTCAGAATTTTCAATGAGAAGGTGTTTATCTTTTTAGTTTTAAGTCCATTTAGATAACCAATACTTAAAATTCAATAGACTTTGTTAATTTTCATCAAGGTTATTCAGAAAATTCGTTTTCAAAATATTATCTTTTTTTATTTAGAAATTTTCAAAAATCAATATTTTTAGAT
>JAQGBR010000840.1:0-10732 GCA_034698525.1 Achipteria nitens | reverse complement strand
ATTCATGTTTATATTTGATACAAAGATTAAGTATCAGCTGTTTTCTTGTTTTTTCTCCGATTATCTGGAACGAGAGTATTGAAAAGAGAGTGACTAAAAGCATAGTAAATATAATTTACATTGTGTTATTGGAAAGTCCATATGTAATGTTTGAAAAGGAGGGCTATCTTCAAAAGAAACTTTGGAATTGTGCAAAAAAGATTATGAACGGTTATTTTTTAAGCCAATAATAAAGAATTGCGATGACATCACCTATAGAGATGAAAAAGACATCGGAAGGAGAGCTAACAAAATAATAAATAAAGCCAACCATACCAGTCAAAGTTTACAAAAATTTTACCGCTCGCTTATTCGTGAAAAACGATTCCTTCATTTTGTGGTTGGAGGGATATTTGCCGTCCTTGTGGTTGAAAATATATTACTTTGCTCTATAGCAATGTCAAAAGCAGCTGAAAAATCTAAAGTAATTAGTCAACTTGAAGAAAAAGCTGAGGAAATAAGAAAAGTTCTACACGATAACATTAAAGATTTTAAAGCAATTGATAAGGTTATAGACGAAATATGGATTGGAATAAAGTTAATGAATGCAACAGTTTTTGAAGCACTAAGAGAGTTTACAATTATATCTTATACAGTTGATATGTTAACTTCATTCATTAGAGAACGCCAAAGAACTGTAAAGACATTTTTGCGCCTATGGAAGAACAATAAATTATATACACCATTTATGGAAAAGATTGAGTTTGACAGTGGCTTAGAATCTTTGGATTGGAATATTAACCTATATGAAAATATGAGACCTTTTGGTAGGTGTGGCTTTAATAAAAACAAAAATAAACTTGTTCTCACCACAATGCAAGAGGAGAAATCATCAGAATATAAGATTCTGGAACCAATACCTTTTAAGCTAATTAATAAGAAGTCTTCAAATGAATATTGTGTATTGGAATATATTGGTCCCAAAATTTTTCTTTACAGTGAAGTCGGAAAATGCATTAAACAGCTAAAAATTCAATTTATTGGAAACACAAATTATTATTGGGAGCCGGGGCTCATGAGATGTGATGCAAAACAAAATGATACCAAAGATTTAATGAATTGGGAAATAACTGGTTGCTTCAAATTTGAGGAAATATCTAATTATGAACTTTTCCAAATAAGATGGAATACAGATTATTTTTTCATTTATGCTTATCCTTATAATATCAGCCATGATGGTCATGTTCAACCTGCACCCAAAAATGTTGACTCTACTCCATTGTTAGTTATTAACACTAGAAAAGAATTAAACGAAACAAAAAAGGATATTTTTAATTTGTTTCGAATATATAGAGAAAATTGTAATGGGCCGAAACATGTGTATAAATTAATTTCTTAAATAGTAAAATAATTGGGTTTTATTTATCCTCGAAAACCTTTCCTGTAATTAATCCTTGGCTAACAACGTTCTTGGACATGACTTATTAATCATTGTTAAATAAAATAATAAACTTTTTTATTAACGGTTAAAATGATTAATACTAGATATGTTATTTTGATATTGACATTAAAATAATAATTACATTTTTATATTCAATTTTATAAACCTCAAACTTTTAATTTAACTTATTACAAAAAAATATGATAAATAAATCAACTTTAAAAAAGAAAAAGAAAATTTTAAAACAAAAAAATAATAATCTTGTTTAAATTTTAAGAATAATAACAAAAATTTTAAATAAAGATGAAGAAAAAAATAAATCTTACTATAAAAACAAATATAATCTCTAGATCTCTTCAAAGAAATGTCGCAAATCAATTGTATTTTACCAATCTATTTAGGAATTTTATAAAGAATTTATTAAGTAATGATGAGTTAAATGATCAAGACAAAATAATATATGACTCATTAAAATATAAATTACAGGATGAGACTGTATATAGAAATCAATTAGAAAATATGCTAAGTAATTACTCAATTGAATTAATAAATAAATATAGAAATATTGAAAATAACAATAATTAAAAAATTAAAATAATCCTGTTAAAATTGAAGTAAGATAATGTCAATAAAAAAATATACAATTACTGTCTTTAAAGAATACCTGATTCCTTATAATTTTTTTAAAAACGTTTTAAAATATCCGGTTAATATTTGTAAAGAAAATATTATTTATCAATGTTTTTGAATTTTAAACAAGCAACAGATAAATCTTATTGTATTTAAATATTTGTTTACTCTTAAAGTTTATAAATGTTTTAACCGAGAAAACACACCTGCTATTTATGCGAAGGCATTAGAAATGAGTGGGCATGTTTGTTTATTTATGGAGAAGTAATCTGTAGACTTTGCGTTAATTATGAAGGAATGGATCAAATCGTGGAGACAATAAAAAGAGTCCAACAAATGAGAGGTGGCCCAACAAATGACACTATGCCAATATTGAGAAGTCGCTTAATGTTTGGGTTATTCTCAAGATCAAATGGCCACCAGACAATGGATTCAACCTCATTTGGGTTAAAATATCAAAATCAGGCCCAGTATTATCCCTCACCATCAGGGCAGGGTTTCAAACGCACTTTCCCGGTTTAATGGTTTCATTTGCATTTTGTCTAATAGCATATTTGGCTATTTTTGTTTTATTTGATATAGAAATCAATTTCTGAAGATAAACTGGTTTCAAAAATCAAACCTCTCTTTCAAATAATAAAATCAATTCTAACATATAATCATTTTTTGGAATTTTGTTGAAATCTTATAAATATTTAAACTTTTATCAATTGATATAACCAGTGTCTCATTCTAAAAACATCATTGATAACTATAGATTCTCTTTGACATAAAATAAAATAAAATAAATAAATGAAACCAAATAAAACACTCTGCTACATGTGCCACGTTGTTGAGGTATTTCCCAATAACTTTGAATGAATAAAATTTCTTCTTTTACTGAAAATATAATTTGCATCAGGTTCAATAATGCATAAAATGCAACCGAATAATTTTCAAATTTTCGTCCACTCATAAATGAATCGAAGATAGTATTTCGATTATTGACCATGTCTATAACAGCCAAAAACTAATGCTTAGTAATTAGAATATCAATTTTATCAGAATCAATTAGAACGAAGATAGTCACTGCATGATGATAACGATTATCAAGGTTAGAAATCTTTAACTTTAATCATTAATATAACTGTAACGAAAGACTTAGTCTTAATTAGGGTTTTCAAATATAACTTCTTAATATTTTGATGTATATATAAATGATATCAACAAAATGAAAAATCTGACTTTGAATCCCTCTAGCAGCCTTTGTTCAAGACCAATAACATTTAGTCATACCTTGGACAGTCATATCATTAATATTATATTAATTTAGTTAATAGTTTATTGTACATATATTCAAATCCCTTCAAATAAATCTTTTACTCCATCATTAATTGCTTTTATATCAGTTGTAGAATGGTGTATGACTTTTCTAATAGCTTTGGTCTCATTCCAGTTGAGAAGTTTTCCTTGTAACAAAATCTGATTCATATTTGTTCTTTTTTCATCCATTTTGGTTTCAACCAAATCACACGAAATCTATTAAAAAATATATAATATTATAATGAAATATCTCCGCTAATAGTTTAAAATGGTATTAATGAAATCTAAAAATTGGTTTATCCCAATATTATTTATATTATTTAAAAAACTTATATGAATTTATTTTTAAAAATTTCAAAGTTTATAATTGTATTTCATCAATATCTTATCCAGCAAATTGTATTTATAGTAGTTTGAAGAATATTGATTCGAATATTAACACTAAAAAAGACATGAAGACATTTGGAAGTTTTGGCTTCAATAAATATATATAAGTGGAAAATACAAGAAATCTTAAGTCTGCAAAATAATTAAAAATATATCCCCGAAACTTTTCGTAATTAATTTACCCGAATGCCTGAAACCCTTAGTAATTGATTTACCCGAATGCCCGAAACTTTTAATAATTGACTTGAGACTAAGATATTCCAAAAATTTTTAGATTTAAATCATTTTGTAATCTTTCACAAATTATCTTATATACCAGTATTCAATTTTAAATATTGAGACCACCATAGATAATGTGTAACTTTGTAGAAGAATTTAACCATAATTGAATATATTGTGTATTTTAATCCTTTAAACTTTTAAAAAAATAAATTTTTAATTCAATAAATTATTCACTCGAAATTTTTAAGATAGCTTAAATGATAAACATGGAATTTTTAAGGCCTTTCAAACATATTCACAAATCTCTTAATAGCATTGACTTAGGAATTAATATCAGTTTTTGAATTCATTGACAATTCATTTGAGATAATAAATTTATTTTCAGACATTTTATTAATTATTTTAATGAACTAAAGCCTGAATCAATTTGATTACATTCAAACAGATGTTTTTATTAGTTAACATTCAGTTTAATTATTATAATTCAGTTGTAGTAGAACTCTCAATACTTTAATATCATAATAATGCTTAACAGTTTTTAATTATAGTTTTTAAAGTATACTATTGTTTAAATTCTGTGCTGATTATTAGGTGTCCTTATTTCGGTGTCCCTATTTCGGTCATAATCCCAATCAAAAAACCCGAATGCCCGAATTTTTTTTAATTTACCCGAATTCGTGAAACCTTGTAACTAATTAATCCGAATGCCTGAAACTTTTAGTAATTGTTTTACCTGAATAACCGAAACCGTTTTTGCCTGTCTTTAAAATTGATTAAGAGATCAAAATTTTAAATGCGACTATGTATAATGAAATTCGAAAAATGCCGATAAAAATTTTGACATTAAGAAGGATTTATTAAAATGTTTCCTTTATTTCAATTAATATTATTAAAATCAAAATATTTATATATTATTTTGTCTAAAATGAGATAAGATAGAAGGTCTTTTAGAAATTTTCGCAGGCAATGGCAGAAAGTGATAATCTATAGGCCATTCTTTGAAATGATGAATTTGGATGTTCCAATTAAAACCGATGATAGTTATTTAGATTCCTATGATCTTATCAAGCCTTATGGAATTTGCCTCTATGACCATAAAAAAAATGCTTAAAACATTCAATTAAATGTAAAATTAAATTATTAGAAATTGATGTAATTCATTTCATTATGGCAATTCACGCAATTCATGACATTTATAATAAGATATATTATGTATAAAATATTAACAAATAAGTGGTTAAATAATGTCTTTGACTGTAGTTCCAACTCGTCATTTTTGCAATTAAAATTTAAACAGATTAATGTAAAACAAATATATATATTATTTCGATTAGTTTATCTGTTTAATGTTTGTTTATTAAAAAATTCACTAGTTTTGATTTTTTGAGTTTAAATGAAAATTTTTCATATTTTTTTGACAAATTTAACATTTAGGACAATTTGCCCAGCGCCTAAAAATAACACTCATTTTTATGAGTTCATTCAACAAAACCATAAAAGAGTAATTTGGCATTTGTCTAGGCATTAAGAATAAGCTGACTCGCCACGTATATATTCGTTCAAACCGATGAAAATAAACTAAATATTGTTAGAATAAAAATAAAATTAAAGGTTTAGTGGAACAAGTAAAGACAATGATGGGTATATGAAAATTTTCAAATAAACAATGACAACATTAGAATCTGTAGTAATATTTTTGATTTAAAATATTATATATTTTGACTTTTTTAGTTAAAAGGACTCAATTATACTGTTTATGCAAAATTTAATCAAATCAACTTAAAACGGTAAAATTTATCAATGGCAATATCTGATATTAACATGATTGGAATTTATACTAGGGAGTTTGCTAGGGAATTTGCTATTTCATATGGGTAAAATTATTCGTCTATTTTGAATAAATTTAGTTTAAGATGTTCCTCTAATTCCTGATTAATTTAAAACAACAAATTTATCAGATAATACCAAAAAATATCAATTAAATACAATCGAATGTCGCATTTAACTAAAAGCATTAGTTTACGACAAACCACGTGAATATGTCGTAATTTATGCCAATGACTTCAATATTGTTAAAACAACTTCCTGAATAATTTCTAATTATTTTTTCCCATTTTTTAATTTTTTAATTATTTTACTTTCCTCTAAGTAATGAAACATATTGAAGAATTAGTAATCTCTGAACTCATCTTTAATAATAACTTTTATAAAAATTAATTTCATTATTTTATTTCATTATTAATTTACCTAGTTTTTGCAATGAATGTAAGAATTCATGTATATTTTAAACAAGTAAATTTAAAAACAAGGACAATATATACTGTAACAAGTGAAATCACGATTCATTCAATGTAAAAGAATTTCCATGTCTATTTAATATTTTTAGATTTCTTGTGATTAGATGTCCGTTTAATGCATGATTACCTTAAAGTCGATCCTTTCAACTACGTAATCATACAAAATTCTAATTATAGACATAAATAATTAGGAATTATTAAGTATTATCAATTATGTACCAAATTGATATAAAAGAATAAATTCAAGTTAAATTGACTTAAGATGATTATCATGTTTATACTCCAAAATATGAAATTAAAATTAGTTAAACTAAATACCATTATCCTGATATTGTATTCATTGTACATGAAAGAGATCAAATAGCTTTAGATGAAAAATAACTGGTGGCGAAACTTTTATGTTATGGATAGCATTTAAATATTTCTAATTTTATTTAATTCTCTATTATCTATTTAATCTCTTAATTATCTTAAATGATTTTGCTTATACAGGAAATAACTAAGGAAATATCGAAATGGATAAAACATGGTTATGGAAATCATTCTCTTTTGAAGATATTTCCAATTGAGTTATTTTAAATTTATTTTTATTTTAATTTTTTATTTAGGGTTATCCATATAACATCACAATAATTAGTCATGCACAAACTGCCCCCAATAATGTATTTGCAATTAGCACATGTCAAAAAATTTATTGGGGAAATCACTCAGCTGACGATAATTTTTTTGAGCTTTAAGTATTTGAAATTATATCTAATTAATGTCTAAAATTTTTATATAATAAAATATGTATTATTATTGTATGAATTGACAAATGCAGAAATGAAATAATAATGAAATTGCAAGAAATATTAAAGAGATAGTGAATGATGAGAAAAAATTAGACGATTTTGAAAACAATTTTTATTAAAAACCAATTTTTTTCTTCTATTTATCTACTGGATTAATTTTAATTATTTTGGTAATTGTACTAATCGTCAATATATTTTACTATAAAAACCTAAAAATTTTTGGACTCGATTTTAGATATGTAGAAAAAGTCCTGAAATTAAAAACTTATAATTAATTATATTGTAGGTCTCAAATATATTAATTGCATCTACATCTTTTGTTGCAATTTTTGTTATGCAACTATTGCTCTATTTTGAGTGTAACTCTTATAAATCATATCATGTCTCTTCTTTATGAAATCAATTGAATATTCAATGTTAAAGAGTTGTTATTGTTTATGTTTCTGACTGTTAATATGTAACTCATTTTGTGTGAAATATCTTATTTTGTGTTTATTAAATAAATGTTAACTACCATTCCTGGCCTACAAAACTTACTATCTTCAATAAAAACTTGGTGTCTTCAATATTTCTTGATTTTTATTAATTAAGTTCAGGAATTAAACAGACCAAGTTCCGGAATTAAATTGATTTCTTATATTTAAAAGTGAATGATAATTAAATTAATTTTTAATGGAGAATTTTGATTTGTATGTACAAAAA
Source organism: Achipteria nitens (assembly GCA_034698525.1). Lineage (NCBI taxonomy): Eukaryota > Metazoa > Arthropoda > Arachnida > Sarcoptiformes > Achipteriidae > Achipteria > Achipteria nitens. The sequence goes on along the minus strand of JAQGBR010000840.1, from coordinate 2,981 downwards.
AGCTACCAATAATTTTTTTAATTTTAATTCTTAACGCAAGAATATTTTTACAGTCAACCTCAATAATTTAGCAGAAAGTTATGGAGAAAATTGTGACAAAAGTTTTGATAATTTAATTATATACATTAATTTATATCTCTCTTTTAGCCAAAAAGAAATAAATATTGTTGAATATTTAAATTTGGGGCACAAAAGTTAAAGGGCACACTTTAATTGTGCAATGAAGATTACAATAGATTTCTATTTCTAAAACCCTTAAAATTGATTAAAATTAAAATATATCAATTTAAGTTTAAATAATATAAATTTAATATTTAAAAGAAAACCTTTTTGCGCTCGAATATTAAGACAAAAGATGAAAAATAAACTAGTGATATTGTTTAACAAAAAAGAACGTCACATATATAGTGTTGTTCAGATCCCGTCGTTGGATTCAATTTTTAATTGGCTTTATCACAATTGTTGTAGTAACTGTCTATAGTTAAATTGTGGGTACAATACCACTTGTCAAAAGAATTGAAAACGACTGAGATATAAAGGAACTTGAAAAGAAGGATCAGGCAATTCGAATAGTAATACACGATACAGGAGCTGACTTAAGAGCAATAAATGAAGTTCTAAAGGATTTATTTGAAGGATTAAGCTTGTATTGAGACTATCTCTTATTAAATTTTATTAATTTATGACTAATGACTAATTTCTAATTAAGTTTCCAATATGTTTGTATAAGTCCGTATAACTCTAATTAACTTCTTTTCACTTTGCAGTTCGATATCCGATGACAAGATACCAAAAACTAAATTCTAATGTTTTAAAATAATCTTTGTTTCAAAAATAATTGTTAATCTAAATTGTGAATATTTATAATAAAAACTGTTAGTTTATCTTTTATTTCGCTGTCTACAAATTCCTAGAACTCACATGACGCAGTCGGTAGAATACAGCGCCCAATAAATCTAAGAAGACTTCAAGAGTAAATAGAAAATATCACAAAACGGGAAAAAAATTATAATTGGATCTGGATTCGACAAACATTCCTTATAACTTTCGGTCAGCCAGAAAAGGATCTTAATTGTCTACAATTACTGGTTAAACAAAGATACACCACAAACTCAGCCCAACACAACTTCCACGTCATCAGACAACTCATCAAATACTAATTGGTTCACAGAAAAGAACTGTTATCGCTACGAGAGGATTCAACTGATCAAGATAACGAACATCAAAGACAATTTGAAGCATTCGTCAATTCAACGAAAAGATACAATTTCCGCTCACCTACAGGTAAATAATCCATACCCAATCGAAATCTAATAGTCGAGCCAACAGAAAGACATAACAGCACACCAAAAGTTCCAGCAGTTATCTCTTTACCAAGAAAACTAAGAAAAGTAAAGACACAGAGCACAATATAATCCAGCTCCACCGGACCTAATCGAAAACTTAGAAGTATTTAATCAACTTCAACAAGTTCAACTCCAATTCCACCCAAAACTACAAAAGTCAAATAAGAGATACACCAAGTCCAGTAATATCAACTAATCCGAGATTATTGCCGATATCTCTACCATATATTCCTTTGAGCACATTTATTAGATCAGTATTGTATTTGTATTAATTAATATTAAGTTTAATTTATACTAGGTTACACAGAATAGATATTCAATTCAGGACAAATATCGCAACCAATTTCAAGGCAGATATTATCAAATGAATAGAGACTATAAACCTCAATGCAGACATTGTACTTTTTTGACTTTTTTATTTCATTCTTGTTATAACCATTTTGCAAATCTTTTCAATTAATACTTTAAATATTTTATGAGACTCGAATATTTGAATGTTTAATATCGCCAAAACAATTATCGTCAAAACAAATGGTTTTTTAAGCATTATTAAAAATTTAAAAACTCTTATCTATTAATATTTCAATATCTTAAATATTTATTGATGTCTTGGGTTTCAAATAAAAATATGAAACAAATCTGGTAAAAAATTAATTAAAATAATTAAATATCGTCTCTTTTAAACGAAATGTTAAATACAATCTAATCTCGATTTAAGTAAATCCTCTGTGCATTGAAAATTTGTTACTTATATCGAATTTCACTAATATCGGGGTAAATGATTATATATTTAAGAAAGATTGAACATTATATTTTATTAATAAAATTAGTTATTTTTGATTTTTTAAAGTGATTGCATCGATTTTTGTACAAATTCTATAATTTACTGATTAATTTATTGTTTTCAAATACTTTCACTATTTTATGCTTCATGCTTTATGCTTCATTATCAGTTGTATCTTTAGGTTTTTTATTATTTCGGGAAGGTTGCAAAGAACCGCAGGAACCGCAGGAAACGCAGGAACCGCAGGAACCGCAGAACCGCAGGAACCACAAGAACCGCAGGAACCGCAAGAACCGCAGGAACCGCAATAACCGCAGGAACTGCAGGAACCGCAAGAACCGCAGAAACCGCAGGAACTGCAGGAAACACAAGAACCGCAGGAACCGCAATAACCGCAGGAACTGCAGGAACCGCAAGAACCGCAGGAACAGCAGGAACGGCAAGAACCGCAAGAACTGATATAGTCGCATGTTTTAAATCTCCATGTTAAAGTTATTTTTATGAGATCATAAATAAAAAGTTTAAATTTAAGAAAATCAATGAATATTCGTCGATATAATTTATTGAATACGGTATTATAATATAAAATAAATTAAAAGTATACAATTTAAATGAAATTTAATAGAGAATTTAATTTTTAATAATAAAAATTAATAATCTTCATCTATTGTATTTGCTGTATGACAATTTAAGCAAATAAAAATAAAGGATAATCTGATTGAACAAAAATATTATGGAAATTATGAAAACAATGTCTACAGTTAACACAAATAAATTTTAAATATTATAATAGGAATATTTAAAGCTATGAGAACCAATGACCTTATTAATGATATTCACAGTTTTAGATC
>JAQGBR010000839.1:0-10736 GCA_034698525.1 Achipteria nitens | reverse complement strand
GAGAGAGAGAGAGAGAGAGAGAGAGAGAGAGAGAGAGAGAGAGAGAGAGATTTAGTTTTGAATTAACATACGCATTTAAAAATTTATTTAAAATTAGGAATTGGACTCATTTTAAAGGAACTGGAAATGTTTGAGTTATTAGACAATACATTAATAATTTATTCATCGGACAATGGACCACCATTTCCAATGGGTCGCACAAACTTATATGACCCTGGTATAAGAGAGCCCCTCTTTATTTCAAACCCTCTAAATCCTGATTTATGGCAAAATGTAAGAAAACATAATTCATTTAATCACTTATTTTTGGATAAATTATTTTTTCACAGAATTTTAATTCAAATTTCGAATAAAATAAGTCCTGAAAACATATTTTTAGAGAATTTGTTGATTTAATTTAGTTTTTGTTTATATTTATATTTTGAGTAAAATTAAAATTAAATTAAAGTTTGACTAAAATATTTCATAAATCTTAATATAAATTGTGATAAACAGTCGTTTAACTCAAATATAATGCCAGAGATTATTATTTAAACAAATAATTACTTGAAAGGAACCTTCAGTTCAATAGTTAATACAGGACTCAAATATTAGTCATAAAATATTAGTAATAAACTTATTCTCATTTATGTTAATTTCTTTGTTTAATTCAAATTATCCTGACCTTAGGTCAGATAACTTTTCTCAACTTTAGAATATTGAAAAATACTTTTGTTATTATTGTTAAGCTTTTGAGGTTGAGTTTAGTTTTATCTCTCACTCAATACAGATGTATTTGATTTCTTATTAATTGAATATTAATAAAGAGTTCTAATTATTGATTATTAAACAGCTATTATTATGATTATTTAGTCGTATGTTTAATGCAATAATATAATTGTCGTCTGGACTGATATCGTGTAACCGCTCACGACGTGTGTCATTAGACAGAAGATAATTTGTAGTTTATTTAAATAATAGCTGAGTTATTAACTATAACCTTCAGTTGAGTATTGTTTAATTAACTACAAACAGTCGTTTATTAATAGCTGAGTTATTTGTAAAACCGAACAATTGTTAATTCTAAAGATCTGGAATCCTAAGTCCCTGAATAAATTGTGAGGTTATCAGAGGAAGTGAATCACCGAAAGTTACGATTCGCTACAAACTTATTTTGTTGAAAATTTTAGATTAAATTATTTGACTCAAAATTAGATATTTTATATGAAAATCCTTAAGGAGTTTGAGTTAATTGATTGAAATCATTAAACATTTTTATATTTAATTTTAGTATCAAATCTTAGTATACAATAATAGACAGCATATAAAAGGACATTGATCATTATAGATTTTAATATTTATATTAAAATAATATAATTGAAGATAAATTTATTTTATATCTATTTAATGCTTTGAAATTTTTAGAGAGTTTCGACTCAGGTTAGTCTTCTTGATATTATGCCAACAGTTTTGGAGTGGTTTGATATACCTCTCCCAAACTACAAACTCTTTGGACAAACCGTTTATTTTACGGGAAAATCATTGCTGTCGTTCACAAATCGGGTAATCTTTTAGTTTTGTAATTATTTTATTTTTTTCTCAATTAATCAATCATTAATTTTTTGACGAATTCTGTGTTCTATTATTATTATTATTATACATAATTTATTTGAGAATTAAAATTAAAACTAATCCGAATTTTATGGTTAGGTTTATGAAGAGGAAAGGGCTGTTTTTGGAAGTCATAATTGGCACGAATTAACAATGAATTATCCGATGCGTTATATCCGAGTGAATGGCTTTAAACTGATCCAAAACCTAAACTATTACTCTCCGTTTGGTATCGATCAGGATCTATATGTTTCACCTTCTTTTCAATATATATTGAATAGAACTCATCACTCGTTACCAATAGATTGGTTCAAAAAACTCGAAGATTATTATTTTAGACCGGAGTGGGAGTTATTTCAATTGAAATTTGATTCAAAAGAAACTAATAATATATACGATTCTATGAAATATAATAAGACTACTAAGAAATTAATGAAGAGATTGGAAAAATGGAGAATTCTAACCAACGATCCCTTTATATGTTCCCCTCATTCGGTATTAGAAAACACTGGAGTTTATAAAACTCGACCGAAATGTTTGCCGTTATTTAATCAGAAGAAACATAAATATTATTCCAAGAAATCGATTATTTAATTGAATATTGAATTTCTCGAATAAATCAATTTATCCCGTAGTCTAATATTAGCTCTCAAATATATAGAAAATGTTCTGGATATTATAAGAAATTTGTCCATCATTAAATTAAACGAGCAAGAATATTTTGAATCATTTAAAACAAATAAAATTAATAAAATTATTGGTCTTTGAATTGAAAAATAAATAAATGATTTAATAAAATAAAAATTGTCTCAAAAACAAACTGAGATATACCTGGATTACAACAAAAATTAAATGGAAAATCATTATATTTCATCAAATAAATGGTCGAACTCTACCATAAATTAGGAGTTGTATTACAGATGTTTACCTATACCCAAATCTAATTAATCTTGTATCAATTTTCTAAATTGTTAATAAAAAATACTGAATTTGATTTTAAAATAAGGCATTGATTACAGAAATTAATTAAAGTCTTGTTTCAAATTTTCAAAAATTATAAAAATATCGCAAATATTGACATTAAATGTTAAATAATTTGTTCAGAATATTGAACAGAATATGTTAAGAATAAATTGCAGGAAAGTAGGGGTAAGTAATGACTCGTCAGATGGCGTTGTTTTGTGACAAATACTATGAATCATATGTTTTTCAAATTAAAGTCGATTTTATGATTGCATTTGAGTTGACATCAATTCAACTGATTTTTGATTAACGTTTGAGTAAATTATCCCTAAATTTAATTAATTCAACAAATATTGCCTTAAATTTTTAATTCAAATACATTTCGTTTTAAAATTGTTTATAAATTTAATAATTTATTGAAATAATTTGGTTTTTAATCAAAAGTCAATAATTGAGTCATTTTTTAAAAAATTTAATTTCAGTTTAATTACGTTTTTATTTAAATTTTAAGAAAAGTTATGAATAAAATGAATAAAAGGGAGACTTTATGTGATTATTTCGATGAAGACGTTGTCATTAAATGGTCACCGAATGGCAAATTGATATTCGGATTAGTAATTGAAAGCTCGGAAAACGCCACCGATTCTGAAGACGAAGACTCTGATGACGGCAGCGATGCTAACAAACAGTTATCAAATACAGACAAATGGCGTCGTCTAAGACCCGGATTCGCTAAAATAGCGTTATATCCCAAAGGAAACACTCTTGTCGTCAATGAATCCAAAGTTTGTATTTTCTTAGAGTTTAAGATCTATTAATTGATTATCAAATTTAAGGTCAAATTATACGATCGTTCGTTACTTAATGGAGATGTCGTTCAAAGATTGGATCCAATAACTCATAAATTGATGCCAAACAGTGAACACGGATTCTGTAAATCAACTAAAATTATGGCCACTATTAGGATATTGGGAACCAATAAAGTGATAGAAAATGTGGACTCAAATGATTTAGAATTGCTTTACAGTATATGTGAGGATACGATCTGTTTGTTAGACTCATGGCTCGGATACGTCAAAGAAATCAACAAAAAAGTTACCCTTAAATGTATGGACGGATCACTTCTTACGATTTCAGATAAAGATATCATTGATTTCGATGATCTGTTGACTCAAAGCGAATACGAAGACTCGGAGTTTAATCGCGACGACCATTATATCGGTCAACAACTCTATGGTTACAAAAAGGATCTAAAAAATGGTGTTTGGATTTCACAGTCAAAACGAATGAAGAATTATATGGACTCGAGTTGTGCTAAAAATTCTAAAATCAATGTCGTCGTCGAAAATGTCACAATTGATAGCATTTCTATCAATTGGTTGTGTTGTCTCTCAGATGAAAACTTATCCAAAAATTGTGAAACAATTAATCACTTGATTTCGAATAAAAATTCTGCAAAAAAGCATTTTCGGGGCAACCAATCAAACAATGGATCGCATCATCCAATCGGTGATGTCATCAGAGGTGAAGCCATTGAAAGAATTAAATGTTTGAATCACTTCGGGAAGTGTTCTCTAGAATTGGCTCATTTCTGCTATTATACTATTAAACCAAACGATTCTGTGCTCACATTCTCTGAATGGATGTCAAAAGAATCGCTCAGATTATTAGATCAGAATAAGAGTGAAGATATCAGCGAATCTGATATGGAAACTAGTAGTCAATCCGATGAGGACAGTGCCCTTCAAACTAATGAAACCTTATCTTCATTGGATTGGGGCTCAAAACACGATAACAAAAAGAAGTGTAATTCCGTTTCCGTTCGTAAGGTTAAGAAAAAGAAATTATACGCTTCTAATCGAAAACCCGAATCTAATCTTCCCATCAAAACGACTGTCGGCTCTCGACTTCCAATAGAAATAGTGGCCACAAAAACTCGAGTAACTGTTGTCTGGCAGAGCTCTATAATAGAAGAAGACGTTCCGTCCATTAACTTATATCCTGTCCATCACATCGATAATCACGACTTCTTTCCCGGAGATTATGTCGTAGAAAATAAAGAAATTTCTGAGTCTTTCGATTATGGAGTGGTTCAGAGTTGTGATGCCATTTCGAGAACAGCTGTAGTCAAGTGGTTCTCAGTAGTGCCGGACTCACAAAGTGCTCAATTCGTTGCTCAACAGGAACTCAGTGTTTATGACATCAAAGATCACCCGGACTTCTCTTTCCGTTCAGGTGTTTGTGTGGTCAGAATGTTATCCGTCACCGATGAGAATATCTGCGATCCGTCCTCACGGGTCGGACAGGTTATAGATCTAACATCTGATGGTATGCTTCGTTGCATTTGGCTCAACGGACAGACATCTGTTGTATGGCCTCAACAGTTGTTTATCGCTGGAGATTATGATTCCGACGATTTGTGGGGAGAAAGCGATTCAGAGTTTGATTATTCAGACTATACTTACTATGAAAGCGATAAGAGTTGGGAAACGGATGACAATGAAGTCAAAGAGACTGACAATAATAGGTTAGCTTTCGTTAAGTTAAATGTTTTTAATATTTATTCCAAAAAATTGTTGTATTTTAGTCCCAAAAATTGCTCAGACATTACAGAACAAACTCAAAGTTTATTAAGTTTAGTGCGTTCGGGTGTCTCACAACTCGAAGAATGGATGAAAAACGGAACCGGAAATTACAGAAATAATTGGCAAAAATTGAAAGCTTTAAAGAAAGTCGAAAACAGTTTAGAAATCGGAAATCAATCATTAAATCAGTTTAATTCAACGATTCAAGACTTAACCCGAAGATTAAAACAATTTATACCATTTTTCCGAAGCGCTCAGAATAATGTCATTCAATGTAATCACAATAATTGTAAGGAATCGATAAAAACAATACTCGATTCGAATGTTCCGCAAAATTCTTCGAGTTCTTCATTAGACACAGATTTGCAAACATTTACTGAATTATTAAATGACTTAAAAACTGAAGTTTTGTCCAAAGAAACGGAGAATCAGACGACAAATGGAGAAACAATTGATGACAGATCTGATGAAAATGAAATGAAAGAAAGTCTACCAACAAATCAATTGATTGAAATTAATGGATCTGAAGGCAGAGGAAGTGTAATATTTGTTGAATCAGTTCCCGAATGCCATAAATATTTCAATTCATTGATTGAACCAAAGAATCCGAAAGAATTTCTTAAGAGAACTCGTTTTGAAATATCACTTCTGAAGAACGCCTTACCAGAAGGTATTGAAGTCGTCTTATTTCACGATAGAATTGATTTACTATCAGTGCTTATATCCGGGCCAAAGGGGACGCCATACGAAGACGGCTTATTTGTCTTTGACGTTCAATTGCCAGCCAATTACCCAAACGGTCCGCCAATAGTTCATTACATTTCTTTTTGTTCGGATCGACTCAATCCTAATTTGTATGAAAGCGGAAAAGTTTGTGTTAGTCTTTTGGGGACATGGAGTGGAAAAGGCACTGAAGTGTGGGCTCCCAATACATCCAATTTATTACAAGTAATTATATCGATTCAGGGATTGATATTAGTTCCCGAACCATATTATAACGAAGCGGGTTATGGCAAACAAAGAGGAACTACTATTGCCAACGATAACAGTCGTCTTTATAATGAAATGGTTGTAATAAAACTGATCCAAACGATGACTAAAATGCTGTTAAATCCTCCCAAGACTTTCGAGAATAAGATTCGAGAACACATCATAGGAATGGCTGACAATTTTATCCAAAGAAATAAAAATTGGGCTCAAATTTCCAGAATTTGTTTTTCAAAATCAATTACATCTTCAGAAGAACTCAAAAATTGTGAAGAATTGACAAAGGATGTTGTATTGCCTGCCTTTCCTTTAATACCTGCTTCTCAAGGGTTTTGTTTGTCTTTAGAGAAATCAATACTTACTTTTGAGAAAACTCTCAAAACTCAGACTCGAAATTAAAATTTATTTATTTATTGATTTGTTTATAAGTTCTTAAAATATAATAAAGTCTTTATTTTTATATCCATTTCTTATTTCAAATTTCAAAGAAATACTCACTTTTTGTTTAATTTTGTTTAAATGATTTGTTGAGTCAATAGAGACATAATTGCACTCAATTTTATTCAAACATAACTATTATTAATATAAGAATCGGAAAATTAATAGAAAATAATTTTAATAATAATTGAATTTTTGAGATATTTTTAAATTTAGTAAAAATTAATCAAAACAAATAAGCGGTTCCTCAAAAGGTTGTGCCGGAGTGTTATTAACGCTTTGCATTTGTTGTTGTGAGCCATCAGTTTGGGGTGGATTGGGTCCACTCATAGGATTGGGTCCATTCATAGGAATGTGTCCACTAATTGCCGACATCTGATTGTTTACAGGCATTTGTGGCAAAGAATTGGCCATCGATTGCATGTCATATGCATTCTGTTGTGGCGGTTGTGTTGTAGGCGGTCCAGAATGTGGTGGCTGTGCAGCCGATTGAGGGGGAGCGCCAACAAATTGTGGCGGTGGAGGCTGTGATGGGGGCGCATACATTTGAACGTTAGGTCCGGCGTTATTTCCAATTGCATTTCCCATATAAGGATGTGCGGCAGCAGAGTTCTGAGACTGAGGGCTGGTAGGGTAGGGCATGTAATTTGGAGCCACTTGAGGGCCATTAGAATAAATCATTTGAGGAGCCGGTGGTTGTGAATGTGGAGGGTTTGGGTGCTGCCAAACAGGCATATACTTGTGTTGTTCCTGTCTCATAAGCATTTCCCTCTCCTGTTCCTGCATTCTTTGGAGTGCAATCTCTCTCTGGTATTGAAGGTATTCCTGTTTTTTCTTTCTCATTATTTCCAACTTCTGTGCCATTTGTTGTTGTCGTAAGATCTCTGCCTCTTCTGCTTCTCTGCGGAGTTGTTCCCTGTGTTCGTCTCTGAGAGCGTCGAGAGCAGCCCTGGCGTCTCTGATTTGTCCCAATTTGTCCTGAAGACTCTCAAAGTGGGCGCGAGACTCGTCCTGTTGTTGTATATAAGCCAAGAGAGTTGAGTGCATATTAGTTATGTTCATAAATAGCGACTGAACTGCACTGTCGTTAGCAATGGGACGACCTCTCAATTGATTAGAATTAATTCGATTAACAAATATTTCGATCGCAGACTTCAAAGACGATAAAAAGCTTTCCATTTCGTCGTCGATTCCGTTCGACATTTTATCCTTCAATTTATTTATGTCTGGACTCATATTTAAAGTATTCTTAGAAACTGTTGTGTTATTAAGCATTTGTTGTGGTTGTGGAGCACTCGGCATAGGATTTGGCGAATCGCCATCGAATGAGTGACTGTTGAGAGTCTTCTGTTCCCAATAATCCCGATTTAGATAACGGGAAAGTTCCGGATCATCGATATTATTACTCGAAAGAGATTTTATAGAAGAGTCCATCTTTTTAGGCGAACCAATACTTTTTTGATTATATTTGGTTCCACCCATTCCTCCAAATCCAGAACCATATGGCGAAGAAGAGGCTGAAAGCGAACGATTTCTTTGTTCCCTCTCTTTGGACTCGGCCTCAGACTGAGACAGAGCTAAAGCCAACTGAAGCTCTTCTTCTTCTTGTATTTCTCGTTCACTTTTAGTACTTTCAGTTTTAGGTTTGGTTCCACTATAAGGCGAAGACTCAGAACTGTTGGCCGAAACAGTTTTAGTGGTCGACTGTTCGCCTGATTTCACCGATTTATTCAATTTATCGAAACAGTCGTCACAAACGCGAACTTCTTTTTCGATGCCGTACTTCGGAATTGTCGACAATTTTGACGAACATTTCTGACAAAATATTTGTCCGCAATTACGGCAGTGGTGTTTCCTCTGAACCATTGAAAACTGAGTCCGACATCGGTTACAGCACTCGCCGTCCGCCCATTCGGGGGCCGAATCTGCGGCAAACATGGCATCACTTTCCTTAAGGACTGGAAACTTATAGCCTTCCATTTTCATCTGATTAACCGTCTCCTGAACTGACCGATGAGACGGATCATTACGGAAAGCGTGTGCCCACACCTGAATCAGTTTCAATATCTCATCCCTTACTTTGGAATCGGACGACATTTTTACGATTTCTCTCAACTCTTCCATAAAAGCCTTACTCGTTATCTCGTTATGAAAGGTTGAGCCGCAGTTCTTCATACAGGACTCCAATACCTGTCCATTCATTTACAATAATTTAGATTAAATCCAAAAAACAATTGTGAGGACAGACCTGAAGTGCCATCAGTTCTACGTTAGGGTTAGTCGCGTATAACTTCTTCTTAATAGCATTTACCGCATATTTTGGCCTAAAATTAATTCATTAAAAAAAGACAATAAAATGATTAATAAATAATTAAATAATTAAAACCCATTTATATTACTGGACGTCATTTTGTCTGATTGTGTCACAAATGGCAAGAATGGCGTTCCAGTCGGGCTCCAAATTGGTCAGACTTGTGGCCCGTTCTGAGCATAAATTAATTTAAATTAATAATCAAATGAATTGAAATTTATTACTAAAATACCCAATAATTTATCGAAAGTTGAGGTCGACTTAAACATTGAACAGTAGTTTACAGATAAATGATTGCCAACAGAATAACTAATTAAACCAAAAATTACAATAAAATATAGTTTTTGAGTAAATATACGATAAATTAGTGATAAAATAGTTTTTATTAATCAGTGTTTGCTTTGAATTCAATGACAGCTAAATATTATTGAGAGTAGAGATGAGTCACTCATTCAATGATTGAATCATTTATTGAAATTGTGTTAAAAACAGCTGTCAATCAAACAGTAGATGTCATCACTTGTCTAATAAAGACATGACTTTGCATTTGTTTTTCAATTATTATATCTTTTAATTAATTTTTAAAATGTTTTTAAAGTACATCAAATAATTATTTTTGAATTGATCATGCTAATCTTAGATAATAATAATTCATTAAATAAATTATTTGTTTGCTTTTAATTTTAGTCTATTTTATTATTTGTTTTTATTTTTAATTTATTTTTTGGTTATTATTAAAAAATTGAGTTTTAATTCTTGAGTGGAAGTGATGTCAGATTTTGATGAAACTTCATCTGAAGTTTTACTTTATATCTATGACATGTCCAAAGGAATGGCAAAAGCCTTTTCCAAAATGTTTATAGGTTTGCACTTCTTATCCATTTCTAACAAATGATTTGACGGAAAGATCTAAATTTGAAGGCAAAGAATTACCCGGTATTTGGCACACGAGTGTAATCGCTTTCGATAGGGAATACTTCTTCGGCTCAATGGGTATCGAGAGCTGTAATGCGGTAATTATTACCATATTTTCTCTTTTTATTCTAATATTTATTCAATTAATTGATTACATAAAGGGTGAGACAGTATTGGGAGAACCGGATCAGATCCTATCCCTCGGAAAGACACAATTGCCTTACAGTTTGTTTTTGGAGTATTTATTTTCTTTGGGTGACTCCTCTTTTGCGTTAGTCTTCACTCACATTCTCTACAAATGTCTAAACAATTAACACAATTTCAATATATATTGCAGTCCCGGAACTTATATTTTGTTTGACCACAACTGCAATCACTTTAGTAATGAATTGTCTATATTTTTGACGGGAAGACCTATACCTCAAGAGATCGTTGAATTACCTCAAGAAGTGCTCAATACGTGAGTATAGTTTCTGTTTATTCTTTAATAACTTTTGTCATTTCAAAGTAAATCCATTGAAGAGGTGTTGACCCAAATCTAAATTTCCTCAGATTTTTCTCTCATTTTATTGTCGTTTACTTAAAACACAATTTTTTATAAAAAAATCTAAAAAATAAGTTATATTTAGTTTGAGTTAATTTTTTGTCTAAACTTATCAACGCATTAATATTATTCTATTTTTGGAACTATTATTTTGATAAAGAACTTCATTAATGATATTCTTTTGAAGGTTTGCCATAAATTTTTAATAAAAACAAGAGAATCAAGTTTTGAAACAAAACAATGAAAATTACATTTTTCAGCAATTATTTTGAAAATAAATCTGATCAAGTTCGGGAATTAGATCTGACCAGGTTCCCGCTATTAATAATAAAGAATACATTCACGTTGATAAAGAACTGGGGTGGGGGTGGGTGCCATTTTTTGAATCAAACATTTAAAAAAT
>JAQGBR010000838.1:0-10739 GCA_034698525.1 Achipteria nitens | reverse complement strand
GAGAGAGAGAGAGAGAGAGAGAGAGAGAGAGAGAGAGCAGTGTTTTTGAACTTTCAAAATCAGTAAAATATCGAAAAAGTGAAAACTTGTAATTATTATCAATTTCTTGATCTTTAAAGGACTGGTTTTAGATTCGATTCAAAAATTTGTATTTTCGTTGATTTAATGCTTTTCAGATGTTTCGCAAATCAAAAAAGATTTGAAAACCTTGACTTTGTCTGTGAGTTATCAAGATTCTTGTAAAATTGATTCAAGTAAAATAAGAGCTGCGAAATACTAATTCAAAATAATAGAGTAATCGATAAGTTTTTGAAACTTTTTTAATAAAGAAATGGAAATTCAAAATATTTCCAAAATTAGTATTCATTTCCTAAGAAATAAGTTCTGATAATTCAAAAAATCTGATTTCATTTCTATGAATAACTAAAATGCGATCATTTGTTGAAAAATATATATAAATATTTTTGAATTTGATTCAAGTTTTTAGTTATTTTTATAAATGTTTTGATATTCAACACCAAAAGGGAAATCACAAGTGTTTCGTAAATGTATGTATGAGCGAACAAATGATAGACTTCAGAGTCTGTACATTAAAAGTTTGATAAGTGATTACTAGACTATTCTAGTCCGACACACATTTACTTATAAAACTGTAAAGAATTTTTCAACATTAATGCAATTAAAGAATTTCATACAAACCGATAACAGATGTCATTACATGTCGTGATGTTTTGACATTTATCTGTTTACGCAATAATACCATTAGAGTTCTCAAATATTTCCCGTTTTGTTCCAAATCTGGACATAATTTTATTAAAACATTTAGTTTTAAAATTTCAATTATTTCTTAAAAGACCTTTACAATAGGTCTCCTAGAATAGCGACCAGAACAGTTAATTAATCTAATAGAAATGCCTCTTTGATAGATTAGAAGGTGAAAATTGAAATGGGAAAATATTGTCTTCACTAGATTTTAGTTCCATTCATTGCAAGAGAGGCTATTTTATGGCAAAATTATTATTTCAGATATATTTTCAGATAAACTTTAAAATTTTAAAAGAAATTAAATTCATATAAATTAATTTAATTTAAGTTTATAAAAATTAGATATATTTTTGCTTTTAATTTTTAAATAAAAAAATGATCCAGTAAATGTTATCAACTGAATTTAACAAATTTTAATATTAGCTTAACTGCATTGAAATAAAAATACTATTTTACACAACAAATAGGTTTGAATACAAGAATTTGTAATTTTAAAAAATGCCAAAAATATATCATTTGATAGAAGAGAAAGAATTGGCGCAAAAGTTTGGCGAATATTCTAGAAATCTGAAGAAACGTATAGAAAATGATCGACTCTTTGGAAGCTATAAAAGGGAGTCGTTTTGAACTCAAAAGTCTAACTCTAAGACTAAACTAATACTAAACTAATTGTAATCTAATATTAAAAGACTTCAAATTTAATATTAATTTAAATTATTTGAAAGTCTGTGAAAAACCAAAGTTTTATTTAATCGCAAATAATATTATTTATTAAGTGTTTGACTAATAAACTAATAATATCGAGGAATGGGTAAAGACTATTACCAAATATTGGGTATCTCTAAGAAGGCCACCGAAGATGAGATAAAGAAGGCGTACCGAAAGTTGGCGCTGCAGTTTCACCCTGATAAAAATAAGGCTAAAGGAGCCGAAGAAAAATTCAAAGACATCGCAGAAGCATATGAAGTGCTGAGCGATAAGAAGAAAAGAGATGTTTACGACCAGTTCGGAGAGGAAGGTCTTAAGGGACAGCCATCAGGCGGTGGCACTTCTGGTGGTTCGGGTGGTTCGGGTCCACAATTTTCGTACACATTTCATGGCGACCCCCGACACACATTCCAACAATTCTTTGGTACCGAAAATCCGTTTGAGATGTTCTTCAATATGGGAGGACTCGGCGGTCAATCCGGTCCACAACAACAACAACAACAACAGTACACTACAGGCGGGGGTTTTGAAGGTATGGATATTGACAGCGATGTCTTCAATTTCATGAGTGGAGGACATCCCGGTTCTGGTGGGCGCACAACCTTTACAAATATGGGTCAATCAATGGGTGGTTCCCCACGAAAGTCAAGACCAAAACAAGACCCGCAAATTGAACACCAATTGGCCGTAACTCTCGAAGAAGTACTGAAGGGTTGCACTAAAAAAATGAAAATCACCCGAAAAGTACTGAACGCCGACGGAAAGAGTTATCGAAAAGAAGACAAAGTGTTGACCATTAATGTGAAGCCCGGGTGGAAGGCAGGCACTAAAATCACTTTCCAAAGAGAAGGCGATCAAAATGTTGGCTCAATTCCCGCAGACATTGTCTTCATAATCAAAGACAAACCTCACCCACACTTTAAAAGGGAGGGCACAGACATCACATACACGGCTAAAATCTCATTAAAGGAAGCGCTCAGTGGCTGTCAAATCAATGTTCCGACACTAACGGGAGAGACAATACCCGTCAAAATTAAAGATATTATTAAACCGACAACTGTTCGGCGTATAACTGGTCACGGATTACCCTTTCCTAAGGAACCCAATAGAAGAGGAGATCTATTAATACATTTTGAAATCAAATTTCCCGAAACGTTAACCGAATCGACGAAACAGATCTTAAGAGATATTTTGCCATAAAAGACATCACTATTTTAACTCTATTTAAATGGTTTTCAAACAACACTTGAATTGATTTATCGAATGATTTATTGATTTAATATAAAATTTTGTTAAAATTCATATCATTTATAAAATATAAATTGAATTTAAAGTCATTTTAATTAAAACACAATTTATGTAAATAATAAAAACTTACCTCAAATTAGAGTACTATTGATTTGAATGTAAATATTAAATATTTTTTGGAATAAAAAAATGCATTTATTATTGAATGACAATATTGTGAGAACTTTTTATGTTTAGATCCCCATGATTTAAAACATTATCTGGGGGTCTTACTAAACACCGAAAGGTGGCTCAAAATATGAGTTCGAAAGCGGAGGTCGGAGTGGAGGCTTCAGGGGGGACCCTCCTGTCAGGTTGAGGCCCTGACAGGGGGGAAAGTAAAGTATTTAAAAGGAGTTGACCTTGACCTTGAAAATTGGCAAGAATTTGGCCTACTTTCGGCTCAGTTTTTTAGAGATTTCCTTTTCAATTCTGTCATATTTAATCAAATATTTTGCATTTTTATCAATTTTTGTTCAAAATATTAATGTTTTTTACATTTAACACTTAATTTTATGGTATGCTTTTAAGTTTTCCCAAACCCTTCTTTATTGCCTGCAGATGTTTTATTACTTATTTGTGTCACTATCCTATGGTCCTATTCTGGGAATCCGCTTAAGAGCTTTTCTTTGTGTGGGGAGAAAAGGGGTCGAAATAAAAGGGGTGACAAGGGTTTTTAAGAATAGCGATTTTGAAAGTCAGATCACTCCGGAGTTGAGTTCACAGAGTGATTGTCTTGTCTGTTTTTGTGCAGTTTTTGATATCCTCAAAAGTTGTAATCTTTGTTTTTGAGTGTTTAATCAATAAACCTAATTATTTTAAGTCGAATTCTACAATTATTTGAGTCCCGAAACCAAAATCGGTTTGGGACTGACAATTGGCGCCCGCGACAGGATTTCATCAAATAATTTTGGTGATAAGTTGGTCTCTTATATACAGGAGACAAGGATCTGCGATTTGAGGTAGAATTCAAAAGAGAGGAAGCAATGGTTAGAAGTGTAAGCGATTCAGAGGAAACGCTGGAAGAAAGGTTCGAGGAATGGGGTGAAAGATGGACCTCAAAGTTAGCGACAGCTACACAACTGAAGATAATGCCATTTTCTAATAAGCCCGGGCAGGACTTGGAGGAATGGTTACAAGAGTTTGAGTATGCGGCAGTTGGAAATGGGTGGAATGAAGATAAGATGGGAGAAAGGATTGGTTCTCATTTGAAGGGAGCGGCAAGGGATTGGTTCCAAGACCGTGTGAGAGAAGCGCCGGAAAAACTTTCATATCAGCAGATAGTGAGGTTAATGAGGAAGGACTTCCTCACCAGCGGCTATAAATCCCACCTAAGAGAAAGAGTGAGAAAACGGAAGCAGGCTCTTTATGAAGACGTTACCAACTACATCTTCGAGATGAAGAAGCTATTAAAAAGAATGGACCAGAGTCTGACAGAGGGAGAGATAGTAGAACGGATTTCGGAGGGATTACTTCCTCAGATCTACGCACAGTTAGCACCGTACAATCCGATAACTTTCGAAGATCTATTGGAAAAAGCCAAGCTAATCGAGAAGGCGCTGAAAAGATCGGCCAAAGAAGGCGACACCATCTGCTATGCCTCCCAGGAAGCGATTTCGCGGCCTATGCGTGAAAAGAAGGAAGAGGTCCAAAGTGATCTCACCAAAGTTGTGGAACAATTGACAAAAACATTTACCGAAGCACTCAACAGAGTCGTGGAGACCACACAATCAAACTTCGCTGAACGTAACAACTATTTTGGTGGCCGTGGTTTCGACCGGAACCGAAACTTTGCCCAGAGAGACTTCACCAGAACAACTGGAGGGAAGCCAAGGTGTTTCAACTGCCAGAGAGTTGGACATATAGCTAAAATGTGTCCGGGAACTGAAAAGGATGGGAGACCGGAAGCGGTCAAGAACGAAATCTCTAACAATGCTGTTAAATCGGAAAATTTTCCCGAAGAGCGGCCCGATATGCTATACATACCCATTAGGATGGGTGCTGTTACCGCGAGAGCCATGATTGATTGTGGAGCCTCCGTATGCTTTATTAGAGAAGATCTGGCCAAAGAATTGAAAGAACCTATCCGGCCCTACGTTGGGCTACCGATTCGCGGGGTTGCAAATAGGTTGATTCAGTGTAAAGGCTTAATACACATGAAGTGTGAGATTCAAGACTCGAACGATAAAATAGCCCTCTTACACATAGAGGCAGTACTCATAGATCAAGCGCCGTCCCAAGTAATGATCGGCAACGACGTAATGAAAAAATTGGGTGCTGTTGTAGACGTGGGACAGAAAATAATTAAATTTTCTTCTATTCCGGACGGAAAACCCTACATCGAGATCAACTGTAAGACCTGTCTAAAGGCTGGAACCCCTGGGATTCATGTAAAGGAGGACATAATTATTCCACCTCGTAGCACAAAAATGGTTCCAGTGACGGCAAAGGTTGCTCTTGAAAAGGCTCACATACTTTGTATGGTATTGAATGAACCAGAAAACTACAACAAAAGAAGAATAATGACGCCAAACACCCTTTTGAACTTCCGAAAGGGGTATGCGGAGATGCCCGTGAGCAACTTCGATTCAAAGGACAAAGTTCTTCGATCGGGAACTCGCCTTGGAACAATAGAAAAGTTATCCAAAGAAGACATAATTGTCCCTTTCAGCACTGAAACCGCTAACAACGATTTGGTACCGAATTTTTCTGATGCGAACGGAATAGCTGCCTCGGCCATAAAAGCCTCAGGAGTGGACATTGACGGAGAATTTGACTCCGATTGTCCTTGCCACGAGGAAATACGCGACACAAGTGGGAATGAAGGAAACGTTGCTCTAACTGATGAGTGCAGAGAGATACCATTAGGTAATGGTTATGCTAATGTTAGCATAACGCTCTCAGATTCGGAAGTGAAGTCGTTAACCAACCTTTTAAAAGAATATGATTCCTTGTTTGCTTTCGACTCACAAACAATTGGAGAAACGCCACTAATTGAGCATGAGATACGCACAGGTGACGCTAAACCCATACACAGAGGCCCATACAAGTGTTCGATTCAGGAAAGGGAGATAATTAAAGAACAAGTTGACGAGTACCTTAAAATGGGAATTCTTAGCCCGACCAAGAGTCCATGGGGGGCAGGCGTTGTCTTGGTGAAGAAAAGAGACGGAACATTCCGGTTCTGCTGTGATTGGCGTCCGCTCAATTCAGTAACCGAATTTGACACATATCCCATGTTAGATATCAACACAGCTATCTCAGCAATGCGTGGAGTTCGCAGAATAAGCGCTTTCGATTTAAACAAGGCCTATCACCAGGTGAAAATCAGAAAAGAGGATCGACCCAAAACTACTGTCGTCACGATGGATGGAGCGTATCAGTGGAATAGGATGGGGATGGGCATGATCAATGCGTCTGCGACTTTGCAAAGATTATCCGATTTAGCTTTGAGCGGTCTACACTACAATGTGGTGATCTGTTATTCCGATGATGGCCGCATATTCAGTTTTGGGGATTTCAATGATCACCTAGAAAAGATCAAATTGGTATTCGATCGCTTAAAAGAAGCTAAACTGACAATTAAGCCGGAAAAATGTTCTTTTGGAATGACGAGAACGAAGTATCTCGGTCATGTTATCGATGCGTATGGTATCGCCCCAGATTCAAGTAAAATAGAACAAATCCAAAATAGACCGGTGCCAAGGAATGTGTCTGAAATTAGGAGTTTCCTCGGCCTCGCAGGATATTACCGGAATTTCGTCGAAAAGTTCTCTGTAATCGCTAAACCTCTATCGGATCTCACTAAGAAAAATGCTAAGTTTAACTGGTCTTGTGAACACCAAAAGGCTTTCAATGAGATAAAGGAATCTCTTTGTAAAAGACCAGTTCTAGCACATTTTAACCCTAAGTTAAAAACAGAGTTAAGGTGCGATGCTAGCGATACGGCGATAGCGGCATTAATTGTCCAGAAGCATAAACCCGGATGGAAGATTGTGAGTACAGCGGCGCGTAACCTCTCAGAAACCGAGAAACGTTACCCAATTGGTGAACGCGAACTCCTAGCCATAGTTTATGGATTGCAAAAATTTCGCTGCTATCTATTTGGGATTCCATTTTTAGTGGTGACTGACCATGCAAATCACTCTAATCTGATGAACAGACAGAATATGTCTGACCGCATGGCCAGATGGATCATGCACTGCATGGATTTTAAGTTCAAGATCTCTTACCGGCCCGGAAATAAAAACAGAGATGCCGACGATCTTTCCAGAAATGCAACCGGCGTTCCAGAAATTTTTGATCCTGTAGACCAGCTGGGATGGGCAGCGGTTTCGGATACAGTTATTGAAAGCCCTGAGGGTCTTACATCAAAACTAATACAGGAGTACCCTCCTCTAAATATTCAACAGGAACAAATGGGCGACCAGTGGTGTGGTGAAGTGATGGCCTCCCTTAATAATCAATTCGTACTATCAAAGAAATTCATGAGGAAATTTTCAAATTATGCAATAATAAATGGCGTGTTAAATAGAATTGTTAAGAGCAGGCTCGGACCTCGACATCTCATCGTAATACCTAAATCAATGATAAGAGATGTAATGTACACACTTCACGACGATCCGCTGAGTGGTCACGCGGGGTTTCGGAAGACTCTGGACAGGGTCAGATTAAGATACTTTTGGCCTAAGATGAGCAAGTATATTGAAAAGTATTGCAAATCTTGCACCGACTGTCAAATGAGAGGACAAAGTTCTGGTTTAAAAGCTGGGCTACTTCAACCGATAGCTGTCGAGGGACCCTGGCATCGTATCGGTATAGATGCCGTTGGTCCTTTCAAAAGAACTCTAAGCTCTGAAAATAGATACATTTTAACGGCGACTTGCTATTTCACAAAGTTCGCTGAAATACGTGCTATTCCGGAATTAACGGGAGAATTGACCGCACAATTTATTGTCGAAGATATTGTTTGTCGTCACGGTGCGCCACAGGAAATTCTATCTGATTTAGGCCGTAACTTTCTCTCAGAAGTGGTCAGTCAAGTCTTACAGATCATTGGGACTCGAAGAATTAGAACCACTTCTTATTCGCCACAAACCAACGGTTTAGACGAAAGGTTCAACGGGACGCTTTGCAAGATGTTGTCCAAATATGTGAACGCAACTCACAATGATTGGGACAAATTTTTGCCAATGCTTCGCTTGGCATACAACACTCAGACTCAAAGTTCAACAAAATTATCCCCGTTTATGGTCATGTATGGCCGTGACGTCCGGCTGCCCATAGACGTGGTATTGGGCTCGACGGGAGAAAACAATATTGACCAGAGAGAATACGCGAATTCGCTTATGCGTAATATTCCAAAAATATGGGACATAGTTAAGGACAATATAACCCAAGCGCAGAAGCAACAGAAGTTTCAATACGATAAGAAAAGGAGGGAAGTGGCCTTTAACAGCGGCGATCTGGTTTGGGTATATAAGCCTGCTCGCAAGAAGGGACTCACAGATAAGTTCGTCCACAAGAATAAAGGGCCATATAGGGTAGTGGAGCCCTTCAAAGAGCTTGATTATATTGTAGAACCTATTAGGGGTTCAAAGCGTCGGGAGATCCATCATGTCAATAAACTCTCGCTATGCAGAACACGTGAAGGCTTGGATGAGGCATCTGATATATCTGCCGATGAGGAAACAGTAGAAGAGTTCGAGAATAGGGACAATGAAGGGGAAACAACTGAAGTATATG
The DNA here is from genome assembly GCA_034698525.1 of Achipteria nitens. Classification (NCBI taxonomy): domain Eukaryota; kingdom Metazoa; phylum Arthropoda; class Arachnida; order Sarcoptiformes; family Achipteriidae; genus Achipteria; species Achipteria nitens. The sequence goes on along the minus strand of JAQGBR010000838.1, from coordinate 2,234 downwards.
CAGTCGATACAGAAGAGCCCAACGTCAACACACCCGTTGTGTCGCCGGAGGAATCCAACGGTAAACAGTCTGATAACGAGGTTTTGCCCAGAAGAAGCGGGCGAGCGAATAGAGGTGTGCCACCTTTTCGATACTCACCTCTTATGGCGCTCATGGGGTTTATACTTCTTTTGACTACGTGCGAAGCCGACTTTCACAAAGTTTCACCTATACTCTGGCGACATACCGGAAAACCTGTTTTAGTGGGTGTCCACCCCGTTCACATGATCATTAAGTTTTCGAGCCCATGTTCTCTTCTAAATGATCCCTCCATACTCCCTAAAGGATCTCATGTCCCACTGTTCAACTGGTGTAATACGACATATTACGCGGATTTCGTTAAACCAGTGCGCGAGATGTGTCCAGTGGTCCCTGGCAAAGATGAGAGTAGAAATCGCGTTGTTAGAGAAATTGTTCTGCAACGATTCCATAAAAGGACAAAGCGGTTGGCTATGCTCTTAGGTCTAGGAGCTATTGGAATTGGTGCTGCCACGACGGTCGGTTTGTCTACGGTAGCATTGGTGAAGACAAACAGCTTAGCAGACAAGGTGTCTGAGCATGATAGACTAATGAGATCAGTAATGGAAGACCTAAAACGCGTAACAGATAACGATCTAGTTGAGCAGATGGCTCTACATCGGCTTAAGAACGAAGTCTTGAAAGTTTCGGACTATGTCATGGAAATGTCTGACGATTTAGGGCAGATACAACGAACATTACCCGCTGCTCTAATAATTATGTCAAAGTTGGGGGCACAATTTGTTTTAACAAGAAATTTACTGTTCGAGATATCCCGTAAATGGAAGGACAATGAGGTCGATCCTCAATTGTTCAAGATATTTAACGTGACTCTCCCCTGTAGCGGTAATTGTCCGTTAAAGCACGCTAAGCCAAAATCATGTCAGATCGACGAAAAGGAAGCCACAATTGTAATAAAAGTCGATCTTCGCGTGACCCAACCTGAAGCTCACGTCCTGGCAGCAGATCCGTTCACGCTATTGGAACACAATAAGTCAGAAAACCTAATGTGTTATAAGGAATTTGTGGGACCTAATATGGTCATCTATGATAAAACACTTGATTGTTTGGTTCCAACGAGGGGTTCTAATTTGGACTTCGCCAGCGACCTTATACTCAGACCGGACGAGACCTACTGTCAAAAACGACAAGTTACGGAATCAGACAAGTATTGGAAGAATAAACGCTGTGAAAAACTGTCTGGTATTATGGAGGACGATATCGTCCAGGTTAAAAACGCTGGTGACCAGAATTTCATCTACTGTTTCCCGTTCAAAATAAAACTCTATGAAACTATGCAACCAGTTAATTGCCCGGAATTCGTGTTCAGTGTATCGGTCAATCGCTCATTTAGCATCGGACGTTTCAGCTATAAGGCCGAACACATAAACCTAAACAACGAGATGCAATTTGCTGGTGACCTCTCCCAGCGAATAAATTTTCAAATATTACCTAAAACTCCGGGGCTCGACATTAAAAATGAAAGTGATGCCATTGATTTACTCATTAATCAAATCAACACTGAATCTCCGAAATATGTGTTCACCACGAAGAACATCTCGTTAATCACAGCATTATTCATAGCGATAATTGGTATAATGGTTGGAATATTTTTTAAAATTATCCGGAAGCATATCATTTCCAGGGGACGACTCCGTAGGGAGACAGTTGAACGTGTCACTGAACGTATAGAATTAGTAGCGGGTGTGAGAAGAGACCGTCCCGAAACGCCGCCCATTGAGGATTCTTCTCAATCCACAGAATCGGGAGAGCCAAAGGGAAGATCGCCGGTCAAACGGAATACCCGCAGCTCGACAACCAACTCGAGCTCATCGGCTGAATCAAGCCGAAAGGCTGAATAGTGCTTGAGACGATATCACTAACTCTATAATCGATTCATTTATAACATTATCTTATATTCTTGACATATAACCAATTTATTTTAATCCATTTAATCCAATTAATTTTAAACCATTTAATCAAACTTATATGTAATCATTCTATGTATAACCATTTGTGTTTCTCTAAAAGTTATTCGCGTATTGCCCTGTATTATTTGTTTTAGGAGATTTAGGAAATCTCAGGTGGAGGGGAGTATGGTGTGAGAACTTTTTATGTTTAGATCCCCATGATTTAAAACATTATCTGGGGGTCTTACTAAACACCGAAAGGTGGCT